>CM060839.1:91965404-92125404 GCA_030762175.1 Metallyticus violacea
GAGCTGACAGCTGCTGGTTACTGAGGCTTCTTCTTCAAACTTTTTTCCTGTGCTGACATGCAGCAGGTATCTTCGCTCCCTCACTTCCTTGGGCCTTCCTCAAATATTTGCAAACCCCTACAACAGCTGTCAATAAATCACTGGTGAGCCCCCGGATACCGCAGGTTGTACACTGCCATATATCAAGCGCTGATAACGAAACTCTCGCATCGTGAAACGCGAATTTCCTTTCAAGGTTCGTTTTTAATGTATTGCTTTGTTTATCTCAAACAAGAATGAGCTTACACCCAAACAATTTCTTTCCGCAGAATGCAGTATTCCTAATACTGTTAGCATTTTACTTAAAATATTTTATTACTAATAATGGATCACTAAACTAGTGCAATATTTTTTATTAAAAATTCTCGTCTTTCTGTTTCCAGAAAATTCTGAAATTTACTGCGTAAAATTTCGAGAATTATATTTCATAGTAGCTAAAATACTGAAAATTTACATTACTTTCAAAATGCATCTTCTATGCTGTTTAATATTTCCAAAATATTGGAGATTTTAAACAATATTGCACCAGAATTTTTTCAACAATACACTCTATTTTTTTTAAAAAAAAGTTATATTAAAATGTATGTATATTAAATTATATTCCAACCAGGATTATTTTATTGGATTTAAAACGAACATTTAGAAGAAATATATTCATGCAGTAAAATAAAATAGGATGGAAAATTAGAAAAAAACTAACCTCACGTTTTTTAAATGGTAATATAATTTTATACTACTACAACATCAAAGATGTATGTTTTGTAAAATATGTACAATGTTTTTCATGATAAAGTTCGTCAGTTATCGCATTTTATTAAATTCGTCATATTTATAAAGCTACAGCTCTTTAAGCCCTTAAAATATAAAGTTGTACAATAGACAATTTCACAGTTAATATTTTGCCGAATGTAATTCTCTGTAAAATCGCCGCTATTTTACAAAATTAAAAAAAAAAGCCTTTCACGTACATTTAAACGATAAAAATAATGAAAATAAAAATATGGCAAAACTGTATTATTAAGGCCAATTCTTTCACCCTGATACTTATAACCAGTCAGCACTTTCAAGTCAAAGTAGTACAGCTGACTTCTCGCTCTACTTTAACATAATAAATGCTATTGCTGTTCTTTTAGATGAAATATCAAAATAATGTTGACACATTTTTTGTTAGAAAGAGACAGCAAACTGCCAATGTTTCGTTTCTACTGTTTTTCGTGGGGATGTTAGTCACACATTAATTCATTCATTTATGCCTGTTGAAATGTTATATTGAGTACAGTATTACACATTTATAAAATATGTACTATCAGCTATAAATAATATACATTTTTTAATGTTTAATACTAGTTATATCGCGTTTATTTCCTTTAAAATATGATTTGCACAAATATAGATAAATGTATTACATTAAAGGAAGAAAACTTAAGAGACTTACATATACGAGCACAATGCACGGTTTATTGAACCATACTGCACACTTTACAATTTTCACTCACTCAACAATATTTAACGGAAAAAAGTTCATCCAAAATACAAATTTCATGCAGAGTGATTTATATAGAACTAACACCATTCTTTATATACGTCAAAACGAATGGCGATAGCCAAAATAATTTATATCAAATGTACATCATCTTTTGGAGATTGTTAACCTCTGTAGAAAATGTTGAAAGTGTTCTCCCTTCTGCATAAGGCATAACACAATGCATTTTGTTCATCACGTGGTTCACATATGAAGCATGGTCCCATTTATGCTGCTACGCGAAGTCACAGAACTCACGCTAATGGACAGCCCAAAATCCACATGCCATTCATGAAGCACCCAGTTAATATCCGGTTTTGGTGCACAATATCCACACAGAGAACTGGACACTGTAGGGTGCCGCCGGATTTTCATGAAGTTTGTTGAGCAACTGGATGATGTAGAGCAGGATCATGGATATTTTCAACAAGATGGCGCTACACGTCACATATCAAACCAATTGTGGCGCTAATTGAAAGTTTCTGTGACAACCGGATAATCTCCAAGAACCTGTGGCCATCGAGCTCTCCCGATTTGACAACACCGAACTTCTTCCTACAGGGTTACTTGAAAGACACACCACACGCCCCCTCTCCCAGACAAGACGATCTGAAGCACAACATTACAAAGGAGATTAATAGTAATGAAAAAACAGCCCTCCAACAAGCGGTCAGTAACATGGAATGACGTGTTGACGAAGGAAAACATTTTCAACATTTTCACTAGAGGTTAATAATCTCCAAAATGTACTCCACATTTGAGGTATAATAAATTGTGGCTAGAAATTTGAAATAAAGAAAGAAATAAATGTGTTTGTTCTGCATAAATAACTCTGTAGTTAAAAATACCATAAATTACTAAATTAACTCTCGCACTGAAATAGAAACAAACGCTTTCCTATTTTTTCTGTATGTCCTATAAACATCTAAGGCTATGTCTTTACAGATATTTTTATTCCTAATAGGCGACCCAAACCTCTGAGTGCTTGTGTTCCCGGTTTCATAGTGTAGTGTAGTACTATTAAGGTTAATATATATGAAATGTGATTTTTGTACCCCCATAAACCGTGCCCTCCTAAACCCAAGATCGGGGGGTTCAAACCCGGGCTAGGACCGATGGATTTTTTCGGGGCGTAAAAATCCTAAGTATGGCTTCCTTCGGAAGGGAAGTAAAGCCGTGGGTCCCGTGTCGTACATTTACGGCACGATAAAGAACCTCAAGCCTGAAAGAGAGGCCTCTGAGCAAAATTTGTCGGCACTTTCACGCCGAGTTGAATGGGACGCTGATGACCTGAGCTGTTAAAGAGCGTCCATAAATAAATAATTAAAAAAAAAACGTGTATTTTAGATGGAAAATTTTCGAGGTCACGACCGGCTTTACCGCTAAGGGTGGCCAAGGTCGTTAAGGCGCGGATTCATGAGCGGGAGGTTTGGGGTTCGTATCCCACGATTACCGTCCTCCCTGACCGTTTTTTTTTTTCCCAGGGTTTCCTTAGGCCTCATAACTGGCAAATGCCGGGCATATACCCTAAACTTCGGCCTGGAACGATTCCTTTCTTAATTATCCTTTCCCAATATATCATTTGATCCCGTGTATCATCAGTGTCCATCGCCTGTGGTGCTTCAGTAGCAAAACGGGCGTTAAATACTACTCAAACGATCAGCTCTGGAAACACGCACTTTCGGTTTGCCGTAAAGAGGACTTTTAATGTGAAAATAAACACATTTCATACAAATAGTGCAGTTGGACCACAGGCATTAGAAGGTTTCCAGTCGACTCTAAGAGATAAAATCTCTGCTTAGAATAGAGATATTCAATCTGGCATAAGCGAAAACATCTTAGGGTGTATATAAAACTTAAAATTAGGACATATATAAATGATCACAGAGATAGTTGAAATACAATAAGTAATACGTTATTTGTATTTGTTTCAGATCTAAGCAGTTATGCATAACCTTGGGGGTACAAACTTGAATGGAAAGGTGTCTCTAGGAGTACGTGGAGGAAAAAAATTGGGTATCACTGCTTTAGAGATCTTCAGGGTATATGAACACGGGGAAAATTTGCGGCTATAATCGGAGAGAGCACGGTGGCGAAGATTGTAAAACACCGGCACGGCAAGAAGAACATCCCTAGTAGTATACGGCCGTTTCCTCTAATTTTTTCTATCTGACTCTGATAATAAATCTTAGCCTAATGTACGGAAATAAAATCACTTTTCATACGACTAGAATGGTAAGATTCTAGATTCTATTTTAATGCAAATATATGTACATAGTTTCGCCTTTTTCATTTGTCTCCTTATCATTTTCACCGTTCTTTCAGTTTCATTTGAATTTATTTGATTTAATAATGCATTTATAGTAAAATACTCAGGTGAGCAAAAACTGAAACAGAAAGTCGTCACTTAAAAATACTGTATCGCTTTCAATTATAATTTAGGGTCACATTAACAAACGAACGTTTACAGTGCGATACAACTCTTCCTTAAAGCTTGCACTCCTTGTAGAGAAGCCGGCAGAGAGCTACGTGAAACGTATGCGATTACAGGTAAGCTTTACTTTTTGGCTTCCTAGATAAAATGAGAACGTGGTACACATCGTTACAATTACTTTACCTTTTATCTAGAGGTGTTTATTTCGCTCTAGTGACATCATGTGATTACATCTGAATTTACCTTTTAATGTTTAATCCTCACCGCGTTCCAGCTTTAACCCAAAAGTTGCGCTCTAGGTAAGCTAGTTATCAACTTTTCAGAGCCACTGTTTGCTATGCTTCACAACACCGCCTGAAAATACATTATGAATATTATGATATGAGTTTGCTATGTGAATGCATTAACTTGTTATCGCAGCTAGGCTTTATCTCTTTTTTGTGTTACTTTCCTCCACCTCTGCTCATTTCGTTTTTCCATCCCCCGAAAACTCATTGCATTATAATCCGCTTGCTTTCACATTTGTGTAGCTACTATGGAAACCGCAAATAGACATTCTCAGTTAAAGAAAAAGCACAACACCTGCATATATGCCTTCTGTAACATGCAGAAACTTCGAAATCCGCAAGCTAAGGTAGGCAATAACCAAAATGAGGTCTTACATCTAATTAGGTAATCAGCTAGTTTTCCAAGTTTCGAAATGAAATCTGACTACTTCTCAATGCAAATTAACCAAAAGCAATTGCTATAATCGTAACTGATGCTATCTTTTGAAAGTTTTCTGAAATGATGCACTTTCATGTTATTTGCTTCTTTCATTTTATATACAAGGGACAGCTCAAGAACATTAGAACTGAACATAATAAATTAACAATAAGCGCTGCAACAAAAAAGTTTTGATTAACATTTATATTTTACATTAGGTTAGCTGTGAAATACACTGCTATTATAGTAAAGTTATTTTTTGCAGTATAAAAGCGTAACCTAACTTGCCAATACATACTTTGTAGCTTACTAACATAGGCCACACATTACCGGATCTAACTAACAAAACACAAATATTCATTCAATTTATTCGGTCCTGTTGGTGTAGTGGGAACACTTGCTTCCTAAACTCAAACACGGCCAAGATCGATGGATTTTTTGGGCGTAAAAATCCTGAGTATGGCTTCCTTCAGAAGGGAAGCAAAGCCTCTGGTCCCGTGTCGTACATTTACGGCACGAAAAAAGAACCTCATGTCTAAAAGAAGAGGTCTCTGAACAAAAGTTGTCGCCCATTTCACGCCCTGAATGGAATAGGACGCTGATGACCTGAGATGTTAAAGAGCAAACCAAACATCAAATATTTTACTCAATTGCTTGAATCGCTCCTTCTGCTGGTTACTGGGCAAGTGAAACTTAAAAGTGTTTTCAATTTACTTTTTGTACAAAAATGAAATTTTCTGCAATTATTATTATTATTATTATTATTATATGATGTAGATTTGTTGGCGGAATATCGTTCTGAATTCGAGCCTCTTTGGCTCGAGGGTGGATGAATATCTAATCTGCACCCCTCACCCCCATTCTACGACTCACTGCAGTAGCAATACTCCCTACCCATTCAAGCTGAGGAAAGCGACTAGAAATTCGGACTCTAGTGACAATTTAGTCAGATTGATACGAAAACTTCCTAAGTGAAAACCTCAGTTGCTCGATGCTGGAAGGACTCTGATTAACGAAAATTAATGGAAGGATAGAATGAAGCCATTATTTACAGAGACTATTTCAATCTGTGACGTCATCATAAAATTGACCAATGAAATGAAACAACATTTTGAATTTTGACCAATTACAGCTCTATATCGTAGTGAAATTATCGTAAAGTTTTACCAAATCCCTTTACCGCGCGAAGTGCATTTATGTTCTGGTCAGTGTAGCCAACTCTATGCCCCCACTATAATTCCTGAGCACGCGTCACTGGCCACTTTTGGTTGCAGGCGGTGGGATGGTACTGATAGCATCAAAACTATTGACCATCGACTAACCTAAACCTGTGTGTGGCCCTAATTGGCATCGACATTCGTCTGTTGCAAGATGACTTGAAAAGGTTAAGTATTCCTTATACAAATACACAGTTTTTACAATTTTGTAGGGCAAATTTAGGAGATTTTTATTTAAATTCTTGTTTTATTCGTGAAATAATCCTAACAAATATCACTCGAGGGTCTGAGCTTCCAAAAACCCTCTTGTGCTATTACTTGTGATAATTCGAGTTTCTATTCTGACAATTGACATCCAATGGCGACTGCTCTGGTATTGTAGATAATTGACTGAAGACTACAAAGAACAATAAATTCGTGACTGAAACATAGCATACATGCAAATGCAGCAAGGTAGCCAAAAAGCAATACAAACGTACTCGTTCCGCAACCTATAATAACTCAAGATCAAGTGCCTAATCAAGGTTTGAAGAGATAACTTGTGTGCACCATCCAGTATATAACATTAAAGCTGGTATAGTAACTATCATTGTCTTGAGAAATAATGCTGAAAAAAATTAATCATAAGTTACAATTAAACATATAAACTGAGTAAGTATGTGTTTGCAGCTTATAAACATTTACCGATGGAATTTAAACCCAATCCATTAAACAGCAGGGTAAACATTCAGAAGTTTTGCTATTGTTAATACAGAACGTGTCGACAACTTCTGAGCTACATGAAGGATTATAGAGTCCGCTATTAATTTACAACAAGTTTTTCAACTGAATTCTTGTATGTTTTTAATTTGTATATAGTTTTACGCTGCTTTACAATAATATTTAATGACACTTAAAATGAGCATATTTTATATATATTTTAAATCGTATTGTTTCCAGGTTAAGGGGTTGTATTTTCAACACTAATTTAATTGGCTAATTACATTTTGTTTAAAATTGTGTAATTATAAGTATGTGTTATCAATGCATTTTAATTCGTTTAGACCAAGTTATAAAGTCACTGATCTATTAAATTCATTACTGTGTTTCTGAATTTTCCGACACTTTTCTAAAAATATGTCAGATATATTCTATAATAAGGCACATGCTAATTTTAATTGTAATCATAGTTATAAATGCGGGAACATTAATTAACTGCACGGTTATTACACACGCATCGCTGGGAGTTAGAACTCTAACTGCCGGCCCGTCAGCTGCCGTGAAACGGACGACAAAACCATAATAAAAGCCCGTATAATGCAACACTATGCATATACTATAAAATACTACAACCAAGCATGGGTTTGCTTATCCTGGATGAAGAGGATATCTTTAGACTAGCACAAATTATGATATATTCTAACAAAAGAATTAATAAAAAATAAATGAATCGTTATTTGATAACAAAACTTTAGAACAATTGCAAGCTCTGTAGTCTCCAAGTGCGTTAATAAGAAAATTCGAAAAATTGACACAGAGATATGCCATGCATCTAAATATAAAATACTGAATGGTTTCATAGTCAGGTCTTCACTAAGCTGCGCTTTGCGAAGGTCTCGATGTATTGGCTATCACTTTTGTGGCTCTATTTTGGAACCTTTGCTGTTTTAAAATGTGGGACTTTGAGCAATCTCCACGTTTCACTTGGCAGATCAGATGAATGCATAGTAGAATGAATGTTTTCTTATGGAGAAAAGAAAGTTTCGAATTATGATAAAAAGGGTACAAATAGAGAAGTTTTACATCGGCTTTAGCCACAATATGACGTTTGAAAGTTAAATTTTTAATCTAAATGAAGACCCAGATATTTAACATTAGGGGTATAGTTGATGTCAGGGTCAAACATTTGAAGTTACCCTATGGAATGGAATAGAGACAAAAGTGTACATTTAAACTTTTCAAAATATGTACTAATAGTACTTATGCATCATAATATGGTAAATAAAAACTACTGTAAATGGGCAACCAGAGGGAGAATTTCTCTCAGACCGATTCGAGACTAACTAACCTCTGACCACGTGTGCATTTATACCAAGGGATATTTGCTGCTAGTCGCAAACACTCTTGCTACAATATTTGAAGTTTTTTTAAAAACATATTATTATATTATTCAGCGTTTTATTTAAAATTACCATTCAATTAGTTTTTCAATCCGTTGTTTGATAAAAAGCAGATCTGACATCTTGTTAAATTCTGACTCCATCGAATAGTTTACATTATCCCTTTGTTTCACAGCAGTCTATTATTTAAACATTGAGGCTTATAATGTTTTCTGATCTGGATATGTTCTTTAGAGCTATTTTTGGCCTGCGCCAGCTGAGCGCAGGCCAAGGTCACGCATATCCCCTGTTGATTTATTTTATTTATGAACGCTATTTAACATTTCAGGTCATCAGCGTCCCATTCAATTCAAGATGTGAAACGGCCGACAAATTTTGCTCAGAGGTCTCTTCTTTCAGGCTTGAGGTTCTTTTTCGTGCCGTAAATCTACGACATGGGACCCACAGCTTTACTTCCCTTTCTAAGGAAACCATATTCAGGATTTTTACACCCGAAAATATCCATCGATCCTGGGCGGGATCGAACCAGGGACCTTGGGTTTAGGAGGCAAGTATGGTTACCACTACACCACCAGGACCGACGATCGCCTGTCTTAATAGCAGAGCTGCACGTGGACAACCATAGTTTGATGTTAGGAGACCAACTATTATTTTTTACTTTTTTATTATAAATAAAAACTGTATTATGACAGACTATTCGTGCATTAGTGTTATTAATTGAAATATGTTAGAGGACTAATATATTGAAGTGTTACTACAAGAATAAAGAAAAAAAATACAAAAATTGCCCCGATTAATTTAAGGAAAATATCAAAGCAGAAAATGCAAGAGCTAGTAAATACATATTTCATTAAAAGATGTCACAAACATGTGACTTACAGCCGGGCTCCACTTGTAACACAGGTTAGTATCATTACGAAATAATACTAATATTGTATGTACGGTATTATTGATCAAAATTATGCGAACAAAAATGTGAAGGAGCCTGCAACTGGCACTACCTACGGCCTAAGCAGTTTGCGTTCAGCTGGGGAACTAGGCGAAAATAATTTTGTGTGTATACACACAGTTTCACTATTAACACAGAGAAAACAAGGCCTTAAGAGTTTGAAACAATGAACTGAAATTATTTTAATTTATTTAGTTAATATACTATACCTAAGCTTACTTTATTCTCTATTACTTAACTTAGTTTGCACTAGAATTTCAGGCTTGTTAACAGCATCTTTTAACTTATTGAGTGGAAAGATGGGGTTTAGCGTGGGCGAGAACAGGCGTGTGGAAGTTAAAAAATTGAGAGTGTAAGCTTTGCTCAAGGGGAATGTCCATTATGTGGAGAGAAAGAAGACTTGGAGCATGTCGTGTTTAATTGTAAGGAAACTGAATAATGTAGAAATGTATTCATTAAGTTTAAGTTTAGAATAATATTGGAAAAAATACTCACAAAGGCGAGAAGGAGTGAGGGACAGTATTTCTTTAGAGTTAAAAAGGAAATTGACAGTGAATAAAGAAATTAGTAATTGGTGGAGATTGTAGGTAGCTGAGAAAATAATTATGTAAGTAAAGTTTATTTTGGTGCCTTGGGTTGGGTCGGAACTGGAATTCCAGTAGGCTGCTGCTAATGAACCGGGGACTGGAGGTTGAAACAATCAAGGTGGAAAGTTTGTGGTTATCTGTTTTGTGTATTATTTTAGAATTCAGATAAAGGCGTTACTACTGTATTAAAATGCTTTGTAATTGTGAGGGGTTACATCTAAAACGACCTTTTCATTTCAACTTATTGAGTTACAGGTGAGCAGACGAAGAACTTAAACGCCCTGAAGATTTTTCAAATGTTATCAGCGTTCTTTATTGACCAGGCGGGCAATCAAAAGAAGAGACACCGGCTGTGTACAGGTGCATCTAAGGCTCCAGTGGCAGTAAACCGTCGATAGAGGCACTTTCCATCAATCTTTATTATCATCCCGTTTACAGTACGATAACGGCCAAATAATATGACGCAGGCGGGGAGAGAGTGTGAAGATTGGAGTCAAAGGAAGAGGAGAAGAAATAAAGGGTGAAAGGAATGTTTCCCACTTCTTGTGATAGTCATAAAACCCGTAAATGCTCATAGAGGCGGCCTGGCAAAGAAGCCACTTTGTAGCATATGGCGTTCTGGCGAACGCGGGGGTAAAAAATATGATCTCGGAGAAAAAGGTGCGAGGACCAGGCGGCAACGATCTGGGTGGGCTTGCCTGGGTATAATAAGGGGGTAACGCGGAGAGGAGGTAAATTAAATGCTTTTCTGGTGTTAAATCTCGCTTGATTTCAGGAGGCAGTGAGTTAGAAGCGTGTTGCAATGTAATTTTAACGCCCTTAATAGGACCGGGATGAAGATTAAGTGAAGTGTAGGTGGCCATTGTCTGGTGGAGTTTCAGCTTGAAATTGCCGTGTAATATTTTCCGAGAATGGAGCAAGAACCCTGTGTGAAGCATCATTTATCTTGAGAGCACAAAAAATTAAAAACGTAACATTTGAACCACTGAAATTTCTTCACACCTGCCTTGGATGCTCTTGGAGAAGTTAAGAGCATCATTGACGGTCCAAGTGTTTTATGTATACATTTGTGTGTTTCATTTGTGAATTCTGAGTGCTACTCGATTTAAAGAAGAGATGCTTGACTGGTTATAGGGCAAGAGGTAGTAGGAAAATTTGCTCAAGGTGATTAGTACCTGAAACGTGTAAGACCGACCCCCTTTTTGACCAGATAAGGGTATTCTTATTAACATCCTATATCTATACAAATTGATAAGGAATGTATCACTGTGTACGATTAGGGTTTTTGAACATTTTGGTAAGATAAAAACAACTTAATTTTTTTTGGAAAATATACAAATTATTTATTAATTTAATTTTCTTGAGGACTAAACCCTTTCTTCTAGAGTTTTGTACTATGAGGGGATCTCAAAAGTAAGTTTATCCTCGATAAAATTGGGGCTGTATGATCAAAATTATAGCGGAATATTTATTTTGGCTTGGCTAGTTGTACTTTACATTATCACGGTAGTACCAGTTAAAGACTGTGGGCAATGACTGAATCAAAAGATGGGTGCTGTTATAGATTCCTGAACGCGAAGAATGTGTTTGCCGCTGAAATCGCCTATGGTGGAAGTCTATGATTAGTCGCAAGTGTATGGTAAAATAGTTCTCTGAATTTTTGATCCGGCAGGTTGACAATAGTTGATTGTCCCCAAAGACAGTTTCCCGGTGATTTCCCCCTTTTTCAGCCCTTGGAGAGCTTTCAAAGTCAAAACACTGGCGAAATTGCCAGGACATCACATTTTACAAGAAATTAAAAAGAAAGTTACACGCTTAAGCACAAGGAGACTGTTGAAAAACTGAGTTAAGTGATGAACACAGTGTACAGAGGATTAAGTAAAATATTTTGCAGCACACTGCGTCTTGTTTGCAAACTGAAATCAAAGCGGAAACTGAAACTGTAAACTCAGTAGCTTTTTTCCAATCTAATATTGGAAACTTTTGAATGCCAGATAGCTTTAAGGCGCCAAGAACTCCAAGTCCATTTGCGCCATCTCTGCTACCTTCACCTACAGCATTCAGTCCACAATCTACAGACGTGGGAGAAGATCAATGTTATCAAAGCGACAATAAATAAAAATACTTCAAAATAATATAAAAACACAAATTACAGAACAATATTTGTTTTATTTGAGTGTTTTATATATTTTAACCATTTTACGGTAGAAAAATTTGTACGTATAATTTAATTCTCAGTCTCCCAAATCTGATTTCCAGAAAACACAAAACACAGAGGTTTGTATTAATTGTAATTTTAAAATCAATCTTTCTACCAGGCTTAATACTTTTTCGCAGTAAAAGTCACAAATCTTACTCTTTGCAATACTTTGTACTAACACCGCAAATCAACAGTCTTAACAAAACTAAATGAACACAAGAAAGGAAGCAACAGCAACCATAGTTTTAATTCTTAAGGGGAAAAAAAATAATAAAACCAAAACTAAACAACACAAGACAGCAAATTTAAAATTTGTTAATTCATTTGCACAAGAGTGTATAAACCTGGGAACCAGAGACCCTCTAACTTCATTTTATAGGAATATAGAAATCTCACCCTGCCAGCTAAGCAAAAGTAAGGGCGTTTTGTAACCAAACGTGACCGTGTAATACGAAAGTGTTTCCAAAGTAAAGGGAAAGTTCTTATTTTCAGCTAACTGCTAAGCAATACTGTCATACTTCCAATTAACTGTTTACTTGACCTTTCTTTGTAAGTGAAAGTGTACAATTTATACCAGTTCATATGTCGCTATAAAATCTTTGCCAAAGCTTTCTAACGGGCACTTCTTTCATTCTATCCTCTTATCCGTTTTAGTCTTCTTTCCTCCTTTATTCCTGCATGCTTGACCGACACTCGCACTGCATGCAGACACTTGATCTCTCTTCATTGCCCTAAAGGAACATTTATTTCGAAGGTAGTAATTTAAATGGAAATCACCTGCCTCTGTTACTATAACACTCCGCAGTTCTATGGGTAAGTAACGTACACGGTATAAATAAAATCCACATTCCCTCTGTCATTTCCAGAAAGCATGGGCGGGTTTAAGTATGGGGAAAATCTATGAATTCTAATTCGTAGAAAACAAAATCTCTTTCTTCTTCTGTAGCAGTTCATTGACAAGTTTTCTTTTTCATCCCAAGTATTCCCACCTTCCGGTGATAAGGGCAGCTTTTTGATGCCTTTAATACCCTCAGCCATGAAAGTAGTTGGAAAATGGCCATTGGCACTTTTTTAGAAAAAACATGGCAGCCTCTCTTACCGAATACGTACAGAAATTATAAGCTGTATAATTTAATACAACACCACAGCTTCTGGGTGGTCTGTTCCTCCTATCTCGCTAAAACATTCCGTTTACCAGCAAGCAATGACAAGGCTGAACCTAAAAGTAATCATAATTGCAACGTTATTTGTGACCGACTGCATTCAAACCATTCTTTGTTAACACAAGACTTTTGGTATTTGCGAATGTAAACAATTCCAAGAAATAACTATATATGTACAGTGAGGTTATTTGAGTTACGGGTCGCCTGAAAGGAAAAGAGAAAGATGGAGTCGCCGCATGCAAAGTTGTTCAGTATTTATTTTTTACTGAAAGCATAAAATGTTACTATATTTAAAACGACGAGAATAAGCACTAGTGCTATAAGAGATTTTCAGATGATGCCCCTCAGTGGAAATCCATTGCCGGCATATATGTAGAAATTTATTGCATTTCATTTTATTGCATTTCATCTAACTTTTCTCGTCATTAAGATGTCATGTCTCATTTCTTGTAGCTTTCTAATAAGTTGACGAACAGCTTCTCTACATAGAAAACGATAGCCAGGACATTTTCTTGCAAGTCGCTTTAACACTTCTCTCAAATATGTATGTTCATAAATATCCGTTCCTCAAGATTGTATTTATATAGTGACTTAGAACATTTTCGCACAAGAATGCAAAACGTATCCCTTACAAAGCCTACGTAAATCTAACTACAAACTGCTACCTGTACATGCATACAGACCTTGTGCATTAAACGGCAGATGCGAACACACTATGGGGAAACTAGACTCATAGTATTGAGAAGTTTCATTTCAGCTTTTGAGAGTTATATCTCAATAACACATTATTTTCTAACTGTAAAGATCAATTGCCAAAATTTGCAGTTTTAAAATGTTTAATTTTGTCTTAACTAAGACTGGTTATTTTTAACGCACTACCTAGCAAGAACTTACCATACTATCACGTGACACAAAGCGCCAAAGATAGGAAATGGGATGAAAGGTGCAAAGCTGTGTGCCAAATTCAGTTGATTATTTAGTTAAACATTTATTCCATAAACTTGTGTTTGTAAAACTTTCGAAATAAATACGTTCAGCATTCGTATGGACCATAGCTCCTCCTCATGGCGAAGTTGAAGCGGGCGTTCCCCAGGGTAGTGTTCTGCGTCCCTTATTGTTTTCATTGTACATCATGACATATCTCGTGCTATTAGCCAGTTACTATCACCTGTACACTGACGACTTGCAACTTTACATACCCTCTCGAACTAACGACATTCGTGACACAATAATGAACATGGTCCACTCAGTTCACTCATGGACGTGTACTCTGGGTCTTGGTCTAATCCTTTAAATCGCAGGCAATGATAATGGGACACCAGCGATTACTGAACACAATATTCTCCCATTAATATCAAACAAAGATTCAATGATTCTGCGAAAAACCTTGCAGTAATTATAGACAGTAATCTCTGTTGCGAAAACCATGTCGCTGAAACCTGCAGGAAAGCAAGTTCTCTAATCCATACCCTTAAAAGATTAAACGTGCCGCTATCCAGAACCTTAGAAAAGATCTTGGTGCGATACCTCACTTCGATTACTGCGATTTTCTGCCAACAGACTTAAACCATAACCTAAAGCAAAAACTACAGCGTGTTCATAACATGTGCATACGTTAATCTGCGATGTACGTCTGTTCGATCATATAACACTCTCCCTCAATATGCTGTCTTGGTTCCGCTTGAAAGACCGAAGAAATATTCATTGTCTCACAATATTTTTCAAAATTACCCATACATCTTGTCCAATTTTCTAACTTCTCTGATTCAAAATCTATCATCCTCTCATAACCTCAACACACGCTCTGAAAGCCGGCACGTACTATCAAACATCACTTTACACATCATTCACCGTAACCTTTGCCCGTCTCTGGAATACATTGCCAGAAACGGTCAAACTTTAGCAGCATTTGATAACAGATTGTTTAATGTTATTAAACATAATCGATTACCCTAAATTTAGTTAGATTCCTTTTGTTACAATACAGATATTTATTTGTTTGATCCTGCTGCATTCTATTGCTATCATAAATCTTCCTATTTACTTAATAGTACTGTTAGTATTTTTAATTTTTATGTTTAACTTGTGCATTTATTTCCACTTTCATTATTTACATAGATTTATATTGTTTAAGAATTGTCGTTGTTAGTTCTTATTCTATTATTATTATTATTATTATTATTATTATTATTTACGTTAATATTTTTCAACTTCATTTTTACTATCCATAATTATGCATTAGTACAC
Source organism: Metallyticus violacea (assembly GCA_030762175.1). Taxonomy (NCBI): domain Eukaryota; kingdom Metazoa; phylum Arthropoda; class Insecta; order Mantodea; family Metallyticidae; genus Metallyticus; species Metallyticus violacea. The sequence continues at coordinate 91,980,567 of CM060839.1, forward strand.
ATTTATTTCATTGGTTTATACAGAGAGTGTCAAAAAATGTATACACACTTCAAAAAAAAAAAAAAAAAGAAAGAAAAACTGTGTTAACATAACAAAACTGAATTCACACAAACAGAAAATGATGAGCACTAATCATCTTAGGCTTTTACAGTTACAACAGTCGGCAAAATTGTCAGCCGTTTCACGCCCTGAATAGAATGGGACGTTGATGACCTCAGATGTTAAAGAGCGTCCGTAAATAAACCAAATCGAAAAAAAAAAAAAAAAAAATCTGAAACTCAGACGCGTCTATATACAGCAGTGCACGGTAGCTCAAATGTAAGAGTATCTGCAAGGCAATCCCAAGTTCTTTGTTTGCAGTACTGCCATAACTCCGTTATTTTCCTTTCTCGAATGATCATACCCTAACCTAATACATGGTTTTGTGAAAAAACTGCCTTTCACACAATTCTTTTAATTAAAAATCTTTGATAAAACGTTTCAAATGCTTCAAAGCTAATTTAACCACGACAATGATGACATTAAAAGAATGAAACTTCAGACAATTTCAGTTATTGGTAAAATGAAATGAACTGAACTTTACAAAATTCTCATAGAGCCAACGTTCTCGTCATAAACTGTACAAAGGACAGGAATAAAAGCAGCCAGAGGGAGATAATTTCTATGAAATCATCTGTAATAGTAGCAGAAGGGAAAATGAAATAAACAATGAATCTGAAAGCTAGAGAAAGTTTAAAAATAACGTTACACCTAGTACCTTATTTCCAGTTCTCTTAAAGCAGTTCCGCAAGTTGTAAGATGTAGTAGACTTTCTTTTTGGCAGAAATGTGGGCAGCCGTTTCCTCTTTCGGAAATCTTTCAGAACTTACCTAACATCGAAACTTCCTGTGATATATATTTTTAAAACATATATTTCTCCCCAGAATCCTCTAACGCGGCCATTTTTCTCCTCTTCCTTTCAAATCCGCTTCATCCATTTCTAGCAGAAGTTTCCTCTCCACCTTTCTCTCTCGCTTTCCTGTTCTCTTTCTTTACCAGAAAGGCGGCCATTTGTTTTACCTACTTCCTCTTCTCATTTTTCTTCTCCCATTTGGTGATCCTTCCCCTCTTTCTCACGTCGTAAACTCAAGTGGAAGGAAAAAGATGAAAGTAAGGCGCTTTTTCTTTCTTTGTTCTTATTGCCCATGCTTTTGTTCCTTGCCTTGAGAGAAACAGTCGATATGCTGTAACTAAAGCGCAGGAAATATGGAGCAGGTGTGCTGCAAACAAGTAGCAATATGAACCTTCAAATTGACAGTGCTTCTGATACACTGTACAAGAACATTACTTTAGAAATGTGCAACGAATGAGAAACAGGATAAAAACCAAACCAGGGTAAAGAAACCATCCTTACACCTTCCTTGTCCTTTCCTGGCTCATTTAGTTAATTGTCAAATGCGTTTTAACTCACCCCAATGTTATCTTTATATTTTAATTTACTTATTCGCTTTTTCTCACACCGCCATGGGTGGCCGAGGTCGTTATAGCGCGGACTCGTGAGCTGGAAGTCTAAGGTTCGAATTCCGCCAGGACCGTCCTCCCTGACTGAGGTTTTTTCAGGTTTTCCTGTCCACATAAATGGCAAATGTCGGGGAGGTACCCTAAATTTAGGCCTGGAACGTTTCCTTCCTTTAAAAAACCTCTTTCCCAATAAATCATTTAATCTCATGTATCACCAGTATCCACCACCTGTGGTGTCTCAGTAGTAAAAAACGGGCGTTAAACACTCACAAAAAAAAAAAATCTCGCTGTTTACTTGTCTTTTGTCCGCCATTTTTCTTTTATTTATGTAGTTCGCGTAAAGAAATTAATTCGTTAACTTTCTCTATTTACTTTGTTTCATACTATGATGAATTTCGCTTCTTTCTGTTCTCGAAAACAGTATGGGAAATGGAAAGTTATATTATTTTCCTGAACTCCACTCTAACCAACATATGAATACCCATGAGAAACGTAATACATCAACTGCCTTACTAAATCTGACAATATGCTAACACAACATCGTCGTTACTTTTCTTTGTTTGGTTTACCGTTTTCCATTACGGGTTTTTTTTTATTCTTTTTCATATATTTCTTTTGGTTTACTTGAAATTATTTTTTCATGCCTTGGTTAGATTTATCTAAATTGTCTTTTGAAAGTTCACAATAAATATTGGAATCTTCCTCAACGATTCTTTCTCTCTCAACTGTTTGTTGAAAGACCAGAATTATGGTAATGTGCATAATGTGGCCACTTTCTATAGTAGTTCCGTAAATAACTATTGAGTAGTATTTAATTATTTCCTTTCTCCTATTTACTTCTTTCTTTTTACGTTTTTCCAAAAGCTTATCAATTTATACATTCTTTGTTTTTACATTGTTTTACTCACTTTCGTTTTTAGATTTTTCCCTTATAATTTTGAAATTAATTGTGTCGTTTCACACAGGTGTTGAGAGTGGTTGTGAATATTATCAGGACATGCCTGTATATTTCTCTACAAGTTGCGGAAGGTATTATCAAATATCAGGATTATAATCTCAAACTTCCTCCAATGTGTTCTTGCTTTCCACGAGAGTCCGTGGCTTGTTGCCTTTCAGCTGTTTCGTGGGAATAAAATATGGTGAGGTAATGAATAAATGTTGGTTGTCTTTATGAATGAATGACAATTTCTTCAAAAAGGAAACGATGCTGACATTGGAGATGTGACAGGTGCACCATCTTGCTGAAAATATGCAGTACTGAGTTCGTTGTCGTTCAAATAATTCACAGACTCATGGAAGATTTTTGTATATATTAAAGCATCCTTTCACTTTTTTATATCATAATCAGATGTCTCAAGTTTGTGATGCAATTTGCTATTAATCTTTCTGGCTATTTTTACTCTTTCATTTTGTAATTTGTACTTCCCAGCGTATTTCTTTCTTAATTATGTATTTAGTTCTTTCTTTATTAGAACTTTTATTTTACAAACTAACCATGGATTTCAAAAACAATAGGCATCCCCACCTAAAAGCCAATTTTGTTCTAAAGAAGTGTTTGTATCACTAAACTGCAGGCAATAAATATAATAACAATAGCTATAATAATAACTATAACAATAAACTTCTAAGTCATGTAAAAAAATAGAGGAATGTTAGTTTTTGCTACTTTCAAAGTCAAACGTAAAATATTTATTGTGTAAAACAATAAATTAACAATGTATTAATAAATCTTCTTCAGCTATAAAAATATTATAACTTGCTATTTGTATTGATGTCTTACGATAGCCGCATTATTTTCAACTTTTGCTCTATTTTTTCCTCCAACACTGGCTGTCTTTCGATCGCAAAAATAAATGAACTGCATTATTATTAGTAATGCCTGATTTAAACGAAATAATTGAACACAGTAATAGAATTAACGATATAAATGTTCTATTGCTAAAACATAATTTTCATTACAAATTTTCATATTTAAACTATCCAGGGCCATCAGGATTAATTTCACAATTTTAAAATACATCGTTCTTAGATTTTCTAACTGTGCAGATATTCAGATGTCATAAATGGAACAAAGAATAGCTAATGTGTAAGTGGTGGATTGGAAACCATGAACCATGAATAGCTAATGAACCACTTCATTATGAGCAATATCTGGAAAGGAATGTGTAATTAAATGTAAATTAAGTGTTAGAAACTATTGAGACAGTGGCTTTTCGCCCACCTTGTATTATAACAACAATTTACAATCAAATTTATTTGCAGAAAATATTTATTATTATTGAAAAAAATTGTTAATGGATAATTAAGATCAACATGCTATACCTTGTTGGTCATAATATTAATCTGTGCTAATTTTGTTGATAAGGTAATATGCATACAAGAGAAGCTACAAAAAAATCTTATTTATGGACATTTTAAAACCGCAAATGAGTATTGGTAATAAAGCGAGAAATAATACTCTGTTTTGAATTTTAAATATTTTAAAATACACTCGCCGGGATTGAGTCACGTTATTATGTCGGTCCTGGTGGTGTAGTGGTTACCATACATGCCTCCTATACCCAAGATCGCGGGTTCGAACCCGGCTAGTACCGATGGATTTTTTTCGGGCGTAAAAATCCTAAGTATGGCTTTTTTCGGAAGGGAAGTAAAGCCGTGGGTCCCGTGTTGTACATTTGCGGCACCATAAAGAACCTCAAGCCTGAAAGAGAGGCCTGTGAGCAAAATTTGTCGGCCGCTTCACGCCCTGAGTTGAATGGGACGCTGATGACCTGAGCCGTTAAAGAGCGTCCATAAATAAATCATTAAAAAAAATCACGTTATTGTTATGCTCCCAATAGAATAAAGCTTTAACAGTATTTTCATTAAACTTTATGGAAACTTTTATTAGGAAACTTTCACATAAATACCTCCTAAGACATGTTTCAAGGCTCTTCTTATAAAACATGCATCTGCCAATCTTCACAGGGTTCTGCTTACACTAATACCCCAACTGTACCATAGCCGCATTAATCCAAACAGCATACAACTTTCCTTCCAGGCGCATGTGTTTAAGAAACCCATGCACGATATTACGTGATTCACACAAGGAAAACACGCCGTGTATGTACATACAATATTGGAATTGTAACTAACGTTCTATGTGTGTGTTTCGAATTAAGTGGACTGTAAAATGAACACGTCTGGCAGCGTCAGAAGAGAAAGAGAACAAGAGAGAAGGAGAGAGCGTGTATTTACTTCGCCCTCAAGGCTGCCGAGGTGGAGTTTGCTCAGCCTGCCTCTTATACTACCTGCTTTATGTACTGCTTCTTCCCTCTACTTGACGGCGAAAGAAAAAAACAAGTGAGCATGGTCGTACAAGCATAGAAACTAAAGCGTTCAATTGTTTTTACCTGTGCTATACCATAAATGGTTATATTAAGATTTCTCAAGTTATCCCTTTAGATTTGATTGAACTTGGTTCTTAAAAGATTTTAAATTACTGCTATTTTTAAAACTGATAATCGTTTTTAAATTAATATTTATTCACTGAAGTATACCATAAAACTAACTTATTTAGTTGACATGTTCCTGAACAAAACATTTTATTGGAAGCAATTATATAGTTGACATGTTCCTGAACAAAACATTTTATTGGAAGCAATTATATATACATATATATACACACAAAATATAAACTAGCTTCTTGCCATTGAAGAACTCAACGAGTTGGAAATATAGCAATTTCAAGTGTGACTTTATCTAAGTGTTTATCCTATTCTACTTTTATTATTACTGTTAATTTGTTACATTGTTAATAGTGTTACTTTATTTCTATTTTTCTTTTATATTTTATATATAAGGTTAAATTTTACCAATTTATTTAAACACACGCACACACACACATATATATGTGCGTGTGTTATAAATAAATGGGTAAAATTTAACCTTAAACTAACTACCCTTGATATTGCTACCACAGCACTTAAAGTAAGCTAAAAACTGTTTTTATACTACCATATCACAATGTAACTAATGCCTACCTTATTTTGGAACTGAATGCATTGGAATAAAACAATTTAAGATTAGTAACTACTGTGCCACTACTTTGCACCACTATTTTATACATTACGACTGAAAGTAGTAGTCTTACTATATCACAAAATTAATTGAATAGCTTTACGCAACTACTTACTGTTAATATGAATATGAATATTTGTGCTACATTAGGTCAAATTAATTCTCACTAATTGCCCTGACATTTTTATTTTTGCATCAAGCTGTGAATAAATCATGTTCTCGCTGATACCATTTTTTAGATTTCTCAGACAGCAAATCATTCCTTACACCAGTTGCTTCGACCACCTCGAGTACAGTTCCTTTGAAATGTTTATCACTTTCGTTAATTTCCAATATCATTTTCAATGAACGTTCATATCCCGGAGCTATTAAATGTTTCGATAAAATCAACAACTAACAAAACACTAACGAGTAACTAAACAACATATGAACAAATGCTAATCGATTTATAACTTTCCCAATTATAAAGAATTAAAAATAAGTTACGTTACGATATGGTACTATAAAATAGTTTGCAACATGCTCAATGCGGTTCTCATGTAAAATGAAACCTCGAGTTGCAGCTAACCAAACTTTGATACGTGCCTTTTAATATTTATCACATTCGTGTTAAGATATTACACTTCATCTGTATATTAGAGATTTTCTTATATAACGCCTTAACTTATACGAAAGCATTAGATCTCAAGTGTAACGTATTTGTCTTAAAAATGACTCTTTTAAAACTATAGAGGAAGTTTTTCTTTACTGTCGAAATACTATATGGAAGGTGTTATTGTTTGTTATAACTTATAACATTTAATTTAACACCAATAATATATATATATATACCTACTTTTCACATGGAGTAAATTGCCAATTTATGTTTCGATTGTATACAAAAATAACACTGCGTTTACATTATAAAATTCTTATAAATTCTCCTATATTGTTGGAACGGGTGTTAATTTTTAAGAATGAGCATTCTGGAGTAACGTAGACGAATAGAAAAACAGAACAATAATAAGAAATTTTAGAATATGTAATATTTCCACCATTAATGCCATTTAATTGAATAAAACACGAGGGAGATGAAAATGTTAAAAAATAAACAAAGCCAACTAGGTGTATACAATAAGCTTGAATTATCGACCCTTCCGATGGAAATGTAGATGTCTGCATTATCAGCGCATCGAGATGTAGCCTATATTTTAGTTCAGGCAGTGGCTGCTAAGCATAATATGATTTGGCGCCCATGCGGTAGCAAACTTGAGTTTCATATCTGTACGTAGTCAGTGGTCCTTATGCTCTTAAGTTTATTATTTTTTTATTGTAGATATCATTTGAACGAAAACCGATACTGTGGTAAAGTTGGGAGATACAGAAAAAGAATGCAAATATGAGCTGTGAAAACGAAACTCATCAAATTCATAATACAAAACAAAACACTGCAGTGTGGCTAGATGTACAGCTAGTACAAAGCACAAGTTGATAGAATATTAGCTTTTGAAATAAACAAAACAACCATCATTAAGAAAACCAATCTTTTCACAACAAGAAAGAAATAAGGTTAAAGAGACACAATCAGGGCATAATAAGGCTTTAGTTAATTTATTTTGGAACAAACTTTAGAGCAAAATGATAAAGAAGTTGGTACTTTAGCTCCAGAGTTGGTACGACTGTCACTTTCTCAGAAAAGGAGAACCAGTATGACGGTAGATCCATAAGTTTCCGGCCTCGCCGATAAGGATTATCGCCTTCACAAAATATTTATCTGGTGTAATACCTTATCTGTTAAGTAAATAATTGCAGTTATAACTGTGATCAAATGTTCAGATATAGTTGCATAAAAAGGCTATGTATAGAACATTGTGACATGTTCAAAATGGAGTTTCGAGCTGTTATTAAGTTCTTCACAAAAGAAGGAATTACTCCAAAAGAAATTAACAGCGATTGAACGGTGTATATGGGGAAGTATCCCCCTCATATTCCACTGTAAAAGAATGGACCAAACTTTTTCCAATGGGTCGAGAAAGCATTGAAGACGAAGAGCGTGAGTGGAGGTGCTTACTCCTGAAATCATCGCTCTTGTGGAAGGAGAAATTATGCAAGACCGTCGACTCAAAGTTACATAAATAGCAGCAAGGTTGCACCTTTCTAAAACTACAGTCCTTCGAATTATTCGTGAACGTTTAAACATAATAAGATTAGTGTAATATGGGCGTTTAGACTTCTTTCCTCAGTTCAAAAGCAGCAACGAGTCATCTGTTGTCAGGCATTTTTGGAGTTCTGTCGTGGCAACGAGAGAGAAGTTTTACAAATCATTGTTACAGGAGATAAAACTATGGTCCTCCACTATGATCCCTTGTCCAAAACAGAATCAATGGAATGGCGTAAACCTGGCGAAGCACCGCCCCTAATGGCCAAGGTCACTCAGTCAACCAAGAAGATCATGCCCACAATCTTTTGAGACTGTGAAGGAATACTCTTCATTGACTTCAAGGAGAGAAACACCACAGTAAATTGAGAGTACTGTGCTGGCTTACTGTAAAGACTTACGTGCTTCCATCAAAGAGAAGAGGCGAGGAAAGCTGAGTGGTGGTGTGCGTCTTCTTCACGACAACGCGCCTGCGCACACAGCTCTTGTTGCAAAGGAAGCTATCAAGAAATGTGACTTCAGAGGGATATACCATGCACTCTACAGCCAAAATCTAGTTCCCAGTGAATATTTAAGTGTGACGAAGAAGTGATGGATGCTATTTATGTCCGTTTAGCAGACAAGACTTCGACTATAATTTGGGGGGGGGGGGATTGAAATGCTAATTCAAAGATGTGAGAAGTGTATTGCAATAAATGGTAACTATATTGAAAAATAAATATATTTTTTGTCTTTTTCATACCTAGAAAATGGTTAGGCCGGAAACTTATGGACCTCAAAGTTCAAGGTTAGAAACTCTTACTGCTATCTAATAATATTTTTTTTCATTAATTATTGAGATAGCGAATAACTTTCACTTTACATATGCTGTGCATGCTTTGACCTCTATCAATTGAATGATACGTTAGCAAGATGAGATGGAACACAATGCCCAAGCTTGCGATTTCTATTGTCACCAGTAGTAAATATTATAATTCTATTAATCCTCAGCAATTAAACTGAACTTCGGTTTCTTCCACTGCCCTACACGGTTCAGTTATTTAACCTGTTCTGATCGCCAAATTTTCGATGATTGTTTCAAGTTCGTTTCCCAGTGGATATTTGTTTTAATGCCATTTTAGAGATATTACCCCTTGAACTGATGTATATCCTTTATAATGATCCTTATATTACTACACTTTTTATTGATAGTACATACTTTATTTGCCTCTGGTTTGTTGATTGAAGTTCCTCTTTATAACTCATTACATTCTTTAGTTAATACCTTACAATAGACTTTTATTTATTTAAAGTTCTTTTACCCTGCATCCCTTAGCAATATTAACCGCTGGCTGAGGCTACTGAACCAGGCTCATATTTATGCCGAAACTGGTAGAACAATTCCTTGAGTATAGGGCTACTGACCCATACAAACCAGGCGTACCACCGAACGAGACAAATAGCTACTTCAGAAGTTTTTGTTGACAGTTTAATGGATAGTAAGGTAGCTGGGTAAGGACTGGCTCGGTATCTGAATTTATTGGCGAATCTACCGCAAAATTCCCAGGTTGCTTGGAACTGAATGCTGGAAGCAACAGGTTGAAGAAAAAAACTTGCCTTGCTCACCTTTTGTCTTTCACTTTAGTGCTGGCTATGATTAATTTGCTATGTAAGTTAATAAGTTCCTTTAGCAAGTTTATTTATTTAAGTGCATACATAAAGCAGATTACAATAAGTCAGTTGCAACCCCGAAATAGCAAAAGCTGGTGCTCGGTGCAAAATTCAGTTTTTTACATACATTGAAATGTGTACAAGTAGTTAATAATGCACATGCAGAAAATGCGGCAGTATGATAAAGACAGTATATGTAAAATAGAATTCTAATTCCAGATATTTGTGTACGATAAAAAGAAAATCGTACCTATGTGATATATTTTTTTATTTTATTTTATTAGTGTTTAACGCCCCTTTTTACTACTGATGCGGTGGACACTGATGACACATGAGATGAAATTGTATATTGGGAAAGCTTTTTTTAAGGTAGTAAACGTTCCAGGTCTAAGTTTAGGTTACCTCCCCAGCATTTATGAGGACTGAGGAAAACCTGGGAAAACACCTCAATCAGGGAGGACGGTCCTGGTGGGATTCGAACCCAAGACCTCCACCTTAACGACCTCTGCCACTCGTGGCGGTTTGTGTATGTAGACTGGAGTTTATAGCCCTGTTGCTTTAGACTAGAAACCACAATGAGTTGATTTCTTACAGAGCGGAAGAGACTGAGTGCCTTTAATTCATGTCCTGATTCCACGCTTTAAATGAAACAGTATTTTGTAACATAATTTTGGGTATTGATGTATTGTTTAGTCGAAAAAAAAAAAAGAATTTCCATATTACATTTTATGTGGACTGACCTAGTAGTTTAGTCGGTAGGACATCTGCGTTGTGTACTAAGGATTATGGGTTCAATTCTCGGCTGAACACAAAACATTTTATTTTGTTCAGAAGGTTCCTTGTCATATTAAGGGGCTAGTCTGTGTGTGTCAGTTATTAAATAGCCAGTTCGCGATTTTCAGTGCTGCCATTGGGTAGCTATCTGAAATACATTAACCAGTCATAAATGACAAATATAAAAAACCAAAATATAAGTGCCGCAGAGATAACTTTTAAAAATAAAAAAAAATCACTCTTTGATGTACGTACATGCTTTGAAATCCATGCATTTTGATTACAATAGAGACAAGCAGAAACAAGGGAAACAACGCCCTTTGCTTTTAAAACTCGAAGCGTTTTGACGTAAATCACATGAAAAGTTCGAAGTGAATGATTTGGATTTGCAAAATAGACTTCGTATCACTGAGCTAAATTTTACTGTAACGGCGTTGGTATTAATAAGGATTAAAAAAAGATAGCAACGCTAATAACCAGTGAACTTGTTTTAGTAGCAAGTCTGCGCAAACCAGCACATTTTCGTAATTTAACAGTGCATAACATTAAGCATCATTGACATAGGTTTCGATATAAAATATTTATTTTCTCGAAAACCTTAAAAGTTAGATGTATCTAGACTTTCTGTTCTCTTATCATATTCTATTACAGCTTTACTTATGGAATTTTGTATATTCCGTTTGATGCAATAATGGAAAAAAATACAGAAGAAGGAAAACTCAGAAAGAGATCGTAAAATGCAAGAAAAAAAACTGTATAACAGAAAAATGTACAGACAACAAAGAAAACTTTATGAAATAATTTATAAAAATATTTAAGAAAAGATAAGTATTTGGTAATTTTTGAATCGTACAATGAAAGCAGTCACTAATTGCAAATACAAACCAATTAATAAAAATAATCCCTTTAGTGAAAGACAGAAGCGATGTCTTCAACAACCGTAATCTTTTTATAACTAAGAAATTATAAGCAGCAGCTTGTATTTCAGAGGAAGAAATGGACCAACCAATCAAGAAAAGTGAATATGAAACAGCATTAAGGAAATTAAAACAGGAAACTCTCAAGACCAGAGAGCTTTGGTTAAACTGCGGAGTAAAACATGAAAGATGAATTATTTAAAATAATTACTTTCTGCTGTAAACATGGCGATACGCCGTAAGGTTTTGCACTAGTTAAATAATGTCACACAGAGTAAAGGTAAAGGTTTACGTAATATGCAGTCACGAATTTATTGATTATTATATAAAATTGAGCATATGGCTCCCTTAGGACAAAGATCAAATCTAGTACAATGGTCTTGTAGTCGTGGTGCCACAATATACACAAGTAGTGTTTTATATATGTTGCTATCTGATCTTACACAGACTTTATGATTTGTCTAGGTAACCCCTGAGGCATATGCAATTGATGCCTCTTCCTAGTTCAAGATGGATTCCATGTGAAATCGGAAGCCAAGGAATCTTACAAATGAGTATTTCCTTAAACAGTTACATGTAAAAAGAAGTAATTTATAATATAAATGAAAAATAAAAATAAAATAACACTATTAACAATGTAACAAATTAACAGTAATAGTAAAAGTAGATAAGGATAAACCCTTAGATAAAGTCACACTTGAGGTTGCTATATTTCGAACTGCTTGAGTTCTTCAATGGCAAGAAGACAAGTGACGGTGATAAAAGTACATAGTGAGTATCGAAGGTAACGTTATGCATGGAAACAGATTAAACTAGAAATGAGAGTGTGGGAAGAAAAAAACTAATATGTAAGATTTAAACCAGGTGGTATACGCGCTTTATGTAAAAATATAGCTGCCATTTCTCTATCTCTGCGTAAACTTTCAGAGCATTGTGTAGGTAACGCATTAAATGCGCTCTATCGTTTTCTTTAATTTTAGCAAATGGTTATTATAATAAATTGCCACAACTGCAATAAAAATTTGCTCCGATTTTGTTTTTACGTCTTGATGAAGAAGGAAAACAATTTCTAGATGTGCTGACTTTGAACGAGATAGAATGGTACCTTACAAAAGACATTTCTATTGGTTCGCTATGATTGATTTGATTTTTTTTGATTGATTTATTTATGGACGCTCTTTAACATCTCAGGTCATCAGCGTCCCATTCAACTCAGAGTGTGAAACGGCTGACAAATTTTGCTCAGAGGTCTCTTCTTTCAGGCTTGAGGTTCTTGTACGTGAGGCAAATGTACGACACGGGACCCACGGCTTTACTTCCCTTCCAAAGGAAGCCATGCTTAGGATTTTTACGCCCGAAAAAATCCATCGGTCCTGGCCAGGTTTGAACCTGCCATCTTGGGTTTAGGAGGCAAGATGGTAACCACTACACCACCAGGACCGACGGTTCGCTGTGAATTATCATATTTTGAAATTGAATAGCTGTTTCTATAAATAACTGAGGTGTTACTTATCTTTCTCCTTTATTAAAGTATAAGCAAGCACTACTTACAGCCATACCAGCGTCGTAAACTGGAAAGCTGCTAGCATAACTGTTAAAAAGTACATTATACATATCGTATTTTAAATTCAGACCTACAGGGTCACTATATTTCTCGAAAGACACATTTGCATTCGTTCATAGCGAAAGGGTTTTACATCCCGAAGATTTATGACGAACGTTGGCGGTGGCTGATGAATCATTAGCAATTGCGGGTAAAAGCGGGGATACAAAACAGGGAGAGCTGGAAAACTAAACGACTTCGTCACTGCCGCCCATTCCTTGGGGAGAAGACAGTTAAAGGATGCTCAACTTTTTGAAACTTTTAATTAGTGTTTACCGTAATTATTTCTCTTGCCATTCACTGCCTTGCTTTCCCCCTGTTCCTGCAATCAGGAAGAGGCACATAGCTGGAGTAATGGCCGTACAGTCTTCACAAAGATTTACAAAGCCATTTGGTAACAAGTGGTTTTTAAAATTATATATAATTTATGGAAACTTATATAAGCGTACAACTCGAAAATATCACACGGAAAAAAGAAATTAATTGGTTACATAAATAAGGATGACCATCAGCTCACGCATCATTTAAAGTCCCAGATGATTTTACTTATCTCGTCTTTGTTAAAAGTTAGGAAACACAAACAGCCAGTGACTTTTGTGTTCGATCGTCGCGCTGAAAATGAGAAACCATTTGCAATGCAGTCAGTGTTTCTTATGGCAAGAAAAACTCTCAAGTCTCAAAATAAACAAGGCTGAGCTAGACTCAAGTAATTTGTAGAGATTCCCTCTTAGGCGGAATACTTTGAGATGACTTTGTACGATCTTTTTCATTCGAAGGAAAATTTTTTCGGCAAGTCTGAAATTCAAATAAGCCGCCAGTTTCTTCGGCTTATCTTTAATATTAATGTTTATTTGGTGAAACTCTTCAGCTCAGCTCAGCTCATCTACTTTTTCTGGCTTCCAGTTTATTTTTAACTCGCTTTTGGATATTTTCTTTCTTTTAATAACATATAATACTTAAAGGTTTGAAGCTCTCTCAGCCTTGGGAATGAACGTAGAGGCTGAATGGCTCACCCCATTGCTCTTTTTTTTTTGAATGATTTATTTACGGACGCTCTTTAACATCTCAGGTCATCAGCGTCCCATTCAACTCAGGGCGTGAAACGGCCGACAAATTTTGCTCAGAGGCCTCTCTTTCAGGCTTGAGGTTCTTTTTCGTGCCGTAAATGTACGACAAGAGATCCAGGGCTTTACTTCCCTTCCGAAGGAAGCCATACTTAGGATTTTTACGCCCGAAAAATCCCATCGGTCCTGGCCGGGTTCGAACCCGCGCCCCATTGCTCTGACGGAACCAATGACACTATAACAATTTATGTATAACGCTGATTTAGTACCACGGCCTAAAGCTCAGTGGCCAATTCAGATAACACTCGTCTGATACTGTCCCCTGAAACCATCATTCATAAACTATAACAATTCAAGCCGTTAACATTTATTCAGATTACTAAAACGTTCTTCATTAAAAAGGAAAAAGTATCCAGCTGATAGACTGCGGTAGCTTGTCTTCGGCTTTAATCTTTTATTTTTAATTTAAACTCCACTCTTCAACATTTTATTTAATGAAAACAGTCAAATACATTAATGCGGGTGGCGCAAAAGTTACTACATACTCAGTGAATTGCAGTTAAAATATGATTTCACTTCTTGGTATGTTATGTTCAAAACTGTTTCCTTCTTCATTCGTTTTTAACTGTACTGTAGATATGTTTCTAGGTTGGTAATACTGTCAGTGGGAAGAACAGGAAACAAGAAATAAATTGTAACTAACGGTTGAAAATATTAACGAAAAGAGGAAAGAATTTCTGCTGTAAAGATCGGTTACCAACGAGGTTTGAGTGCTGTACTGAGGGAATGGAGAGAACATTGCAAGTCAGATCTACTATCACGTAAGGCTGTTTACAATGTGCTTCACACATTTGAAATTGAAGGTTGTGTTTTGAATGCGCCTCATAGTAGGCGACCTGAGGAAAGTGAACTCGATGTCTGTCTGCCACGACTAGTCCACAAGAACATTAGCTGTAGACTTTCCAGCAATGTCACGTCGTCAATCCAAGGGTTATTGCATCAGCAGAAGCTCACGTCTGATACAAGGTGCGTTGGAAGATGATCCAGACATTTTGTGAGATTATGCTCGATCAGTATCGACATGGCCACAATTTCTTTCAAACGTTGTGTGGTCGGATGAGCCCACCTTTAAGTTATCAGGATATGAAACAGACATAACTGTACTTATTGATACACGGAAAACGGATCATGCTGTTTCGGAGCAAGCACTAAATCAACCCGGCGTGGGGTGCAATATCGATTTATCGATTATGGTAACAAGTAGTTGGCTCTACTGCAAGAGGTTACACCAGTACTGGATCAACTCTACTTCCAGCACATGATGAAACTCCTGCTACAATTGTTCGGACGTACGCTGATAACGTTTTCAATAGATGAGTGCTTGGACGTCGTGCAAAAATGCAATTCCCACAACGATGGTTAATGACACAGTGTGTGGAAGGAAACCGCAAAGTGTTAAAGAGCTGATTGACGCCCTCCATAGCATTTAGCTATGTCACAGGTAGACTCCAACGGCGCATTAATGCAGAAGGGATACCGTTAGAACATAAACAAGAAGTGCAATCCTTTGTTAACGAAACGCATCAAGTTTGTAGTTACTTTGGCACCACCCTGTATAATTGCGATAATTGCAATATATTCATTTCTGTTTTGATATAAACATTAAAAGGCAATTCATTATCTACGTATGAATAAGCTATGTGTTCGAATCTTATATGGGTTATGGGACAAACAATGCAGTTTATCTGTTAAAATATAGTAATCTAAGGGCCGGCAGAGCGCGGATGTGCAGGTAGCACATTGTAGTGACATTGTAGCAAGTGGTTGTGCTTTCCTGTGTTACTCGGTTATTTTATTGTACGTAAGTTGTCTGTTAATTGTTCTTCGGTACCTAAGCCCCTACATATATAATCAATTGGAAGAACTAGTTTTTATGTATGTTACGTCAGCAAAAACGGATACTCGCAGAGAAATTGTGAGAAAGTTTCCTGGCAATCGCATTCCAGATAGAGAAACTGTTCGCCAACTTATTGATAAGCTAGGAGATAGAATCTCTCAATGACAAGAAACGTGTTCCGAACGCGGTGTTCTTATGGAAGAAAAGATAGATGAAATACAGAAATTTTCTACGCAGGTGCCGGCAATGTATTGCCGCTGAGGGGCACCTTTTCCAACCTCTGTTATAACAAAAAATAGTGCTTATTTTTATCAGGTTTAAATAGAGTTTATACTTTCAGTAAAAACATAAATACTAAAATGAAACTACTTTACCCCTCGCGACTGCAGCAGTTGCCACAGCTGCACTTCAGTAAGCGACCGCACTCGAATAACCTCGCTATATTAGGAATTATTCATAATTATAATGGACAAAATGGTATATAATGTCAAACTAAGAATAAACAGTAGTAAAATAAAAACTTTTCAAACTTGTTTCCTAGATCATGTTGATTAAGATTATTGTCTATAAAATCATGGAATAGTCTTGGGGCTTTTATCTTTATACAATTCCTTCCTGTGTTTTTCTTTAGGATCGTAATAATTGTACATTTGGAGAGCATTCTGCATGCTTCTAGCTATTTTTTACACAGCTATAGTTTCCATAACAAGATTTTTAGATGATAGATGACAGTGGTGAAGGAGAAATAAATTAATTTTAAAAATTAGTACAAATATTAACAGTAGTGTATTATTTTTAAACTTCAATGCTTTAATCAAAATAAAAGATAATACATTTTTTAAAAAATACTAATATAAGTATATGTATAATTGTAATGGAATGGATTGAAGTTATCCCAGATATTTGTAGGGTGTCATAATAGGACAGGATAATAATTTTATGTGGAAAACTCCACAAGCTTCGTTTTATGTACACCGAACAGCATTTTCATCCATAATTAAGGGCTTTTCTTACTTACAACTCTCTAACAGAATTTTAGCATGAGGAGCTAGGCATTAGTCAAACTAGTTCTGAGTGTACTGGGATAACTTGTCAGAGAAGGGAAATTTTCATGACTGGAATACATTATCTCTGTTTTCCACAACTTAATGCAGTCAGTATTCCAAATGTGGACTGTTGAATTTTAGGAACATGCGCGTCGCTACAGAGTCGCGGAACTTTTCCCTAATTAACGAATGGAGGTGAAACAAGTCCTTCTTAGTTACCGGTTTCAGAAAATAAAGCTTTCCGTAATCCGCTCACTGCCGTATTTAAGATATTTGGAAACTCTAACTTCATGAGTTAGCTTTCTTTCGTCTTTTTAGTATATTTCTGAATGTCTGGATTTCTATAGATTTTGCAGCAGTTAGAATGGGCTTTCTGTCATTGCAAATAATAAAATATATATGCTACCTAAACCATTTAAAATTATTTTATTTACATACTTTTTTTTCCAAAAGATTCTCGTATTACTTTCCCCATATTTCTCGTTACATCCACCTCTTTCTTGGCTTTACTATAGATTTTCTTTCGCAAGGTAACCGCTCATTAGTTATTTCATCTACATGCTTTTTCCGCAATGATTGATCGTCTTGAGTACCTTCTAATCTACCGGATACTCCAACTTAAGGAATATATACCGAGGGTGCCAAAATGTATACACACTTTCACAGTAGATATCTATTTAATATATTTCAAAGTTAAACCGAAAAACAACAGTAATGTGTAGTATGATGTTCTCTAAACAGATGTGACTCACATACATTATGATAGCGTTGCTACGTGACAGGTAAATCAACAATGAACAAATGAAGCCAAGATTATTGTAAGATATTTTGTAAACAGGTGTTTTTTTATTTATTTATGGATGCCCTTTAACATCTCAGGTCATCAGCGTCCCATTCAATTCAGGGCGTGAAACGGCCGACAAATTTTGCTCTTTCAGGCTTGAGGTTATTTTTCCTGCCGTAAATGTACGACACGGGACCCACAGCTTTACTTCCCTTCCGAAGGAATGTATACTTAGGATTTTTACGCCCGAAAAAATCCATCGGTCCTGGCCGGGTTCGAATCCGCGACCTTGGGTTTAGGAGGCAAGTATGGTTACCACTACACCACCAGGACCGACTTATAAACACACGTGACTCACTTTACGTTATGCTAGCGTTGTTACAACAAAATGAAGCCAAGATTATCCTTAGAACAGCGGAAAGCAATTTTGAAGTGGTATTGGAAAAACGAGAATGTTGTTGAAGTTCAAAGGCAATGGAGACGTGTGTACAGAACAGAACCGCCGTTGGACTTCTATCTTTGGAGAACTCTTAAGGATGTTGTATGCCGTATATCGTGGAAATCAGTTACACTGCCAGCAAATTGAAACGTCATGTGCTGCAATCGCTGAAGACACTTTCACAAATATTACTCAATCAGTAGCTCAACGTACTCAGAAGTGCATCGACGCCGATGGTGGGCAACTGTTGTAACTGTAAAAGTTTAAGATGATCAGTGCTCATCATTTTCTGTTTGTATGAATTCAGTTTTGTTGTATTAAAACAGTTTTTTTTTTGCTTGAAGTGTGTAAACATTTTTGGCACCCTCTTTATATTCATACAAAATTACTGAATGCCCAAGAAAAAGATAATCTACAATTACACACAATAACAGAAATTTAATGGTTAACTATTTACAGAAATTTATGATGGCAATATGAGAATCAAAATGCCTTTAAAACTGTAATAAAAGAAAATATAGATGCAATAAAATTGAAGGAAATATTAGAATATATAAATGGTTTTAAAATTGTTAATGTAAACATTGAACTTCCCAAGTATTGTACGATTTGTACTTTCAATAACATTTACATAAGTGGAACTTTATTAAAAATGTGTTACAAAGTTTATGCATTAAGTAAATAGAAGTAGTACTGGTGCTAAAATACAAACATGGCTTTAGAAAAGGGAGATCAATGACCGACTGCATTTTCACCATAAATCAGATAAATGAGAAAAGAAAAGTATACATAATTATCATTTACGAGAACGCTTTAAGTTAGTAGAACAAAACTATGGGCAATATTGCTCAAGAAAGAATAGCCAACCCAAGTAATAATTTGATCTAAAAGTGTATATTTGTAACACTAAAAAAATGCTTTGATAAAGGAAATGGATCAGGTAAACAAAGACCTGTAATTAATAAAAGTGTAAGATAAATCTTTATTTAATACACATCTTAATTATGTAATTTGAATATTATAAATTATGATTTCATCATTGATTGGAATATCCATGAATTGCTTATCTTTTTCCTATAATCAGGTGCTGCTCGCTAATTCAAAATTCTTTTCCAGTTTGCTGCTATTTTAATAAAAGTATGGAGTATATTCCGCACATCTTCATCCATAAAAAATTTGCTGTACCTAAAATGAAGACCGTGTAGGTGCTGAAACAAAATATCCGGGATGTAGTTTTTAGGAGAAGGAATTTCGGCGAGTTTCTCAGACATGTCTCTTAACGGAGGGCAGGCACTTGGAGCGTCTACTGTGAGGGCGAGTACAATTTTATATTTATTACTAATCCATTGTAAAAGAAACATAAAATTTGCGCTATCATTTCAGATCGCACGACACGATTTTCGTCGGAAGGTGGGGAGTCCATAGCGCAGTAAATTGCGATTGTATGTTGTTTAACTCCCGTTGTTTATACTGAGGCATCACAGGAGGGGAACATTGATGATAATGATAATGACGAAATTATGAACTGGAGTTGCTTAAGGAAGGAAGCATTCCAGTCCTAAGCCTAGGTACCTCCTCGGTATTTGCCATTTATGAGGATTGAGTAAAATCAGGAAAAAATGTCAAGGATGGCGAAAATGGAACCCGAGACCTCACATTCGACCACCCTTGGGGTGCATAGTGAAATCAGTACCTTATAAAAGAGTACCCAAGATTTATTATTATTAGTATCCACGATCAATGCACTATGACTGCAATGAAAATGTTATCTTAAAATTCCGAGTCCCGTTGGACTCCAGAAGCGAAATCCAACAATTTCATGTATTCCTTGACAGTGAAACTCAGAGAGTGTGAGCGTTCCTTAAAGATGTTCGCTGCTCTATTTAGCACGTCTAGGAACATCGGCAGTGCAACGCCAATTCTTTAGGCACTTTTTACATTTTTATCTGTTTGCTTATCTTTGTTTAGAGCGGGAAACTGGAGGAAGAAGACAAAATCGTTCCGAAATTGCTGTTTCCCTGCGCCCCATTCATCTTTTCCTTGGAGTATACGGAAGAGGTCGTTACGAGCATGCACGTTCAGATATAAATACTCATTACATTGCCCTAAGACAAGACTTGCAGTAAAGTAATTAACCTTGCGAAGAAAGGGATTTAAAAGTTTAGGGAGGGACGGCGAGGGAGTGTCCTTTTTTCTCATTTGAATGCCTTTAAAGCCGTTTTATCCGGGCCACGAACGCCCTAATTTGATCAGATTAGAGAAAGGGAGGAAGCCGATCCTGGAAGTCCGCTATACTTGGCAAAGCGGACTGTTTAGTAATTCCGAGATGCGCGGCAACCCTCCTTTTGTACTTAATCTCGCAAATCGTCTTCACTTTTAACGCACCAACCTCCTGCAGTACCAATGCAGTGCGAACTTTCAGCTGAATTTCCTTTATGTTCAATTTCCTTCTGGCGACGATGAACACGGAGAGGGAAAAAAAGTCATTTTCTGCAGTAATCTAATTGGATTTAGGCCCTAAAACTTGTAGTTACGACTATTACGCCCTCAGGATGTAAAATTAATGTTTTGTGTATACATAAAATGAGCGATAAGTGTTACGAATTGCTCGGAACTTACGGGATAACTTCCAAGAAGTGGTTAACATTTTACCTTAGTGAAAACCCCACCCTCTAAAGAATATTCTCGCCTTTTGGCAAGTAAAACTGAGGTAACTACAGCGTTAACGCCCTGTATAATGGAGAAGCGGAGTGACTTAACGTATTTGATGTGCTTATATTTGGTTTAACAATTGCATTGTTATATTTAAACTAACAAGAAAACCCCTCGTGTTCAAACAAACAAAACGGCACATTTACTTATCTCTGAATTCCACAGTGATAGTAGTTTTCGTAAAACGCCGCAGCTGCTCACTAGTCCTTTTAGTGACTCTTCGCTCGTTTGTTGCAATGCAATCGATAATGTGAAAGTGACACTTGTCTTCAGAGACATCTAATGCTCAATTGCGGCGTTTTACAGAAAAAAGAATGTCATCACTCAATTTAGAGGTATATCAATGCCTATAACTGAATTTTGGAGTGGTTTGTTTGTTTGAATCCGAAATATTTTCTTGTAAAAATGAAAATATTTCTGTAATAGTAATTTTAATATTCCAAAGTTCTTATATTGCCAATTATTTTAATATTTACTTTCTATCCATTCAGTTCTTTCAGTGTTTCAGGTATGCTTTATGCTGTCTTGACTTGCAGAATTTGTTTTCTATTTCTATTCATAGAAAATCTAGACTAAACAATACAGATCATTCAGTCTTGTATCAATCCAATATAACATAATTTAAATCGATTGAAAGAGACAGATGTTTGAGAAGCCGCAAATGCCACAATCTAGAAAAAAATCAAGTGTCACAACCTTTTTAATACACCACGACGCACTTCTGTAAATGTTGCAACATCCTTTTTCTAATTTTATACGTTGCAGTTGCCGAATATACCATATACTCTTGACATTTGGTTTTATTCTGCATCTGCGTATGCACCTGTTACATAAGAAGCATTCAAAGCTTCAAAGCATCTATCTAACTAGATATAGCCGATCTTATGACTATCAAGGTATTCTCGTTAATCACTGGCAGATCAAAGAAGGGCCCAACAGTAATCCTGATGAGCTTTTCCAAGGCTGTAGGTAAGGTAAGTAGACACCGCTCTATGTGCAGCTTGCTGCTATTGTCAACTAAAATATCAGTGTGCGGTCAGACAGTCTCTATCATTAGGCAAGGAAGCATGTAACATTTAAAGGCTCTTCAGTTGTCAACGATGAAAAAGAAATTAGCGACTATATTTATGAGTTATGTTCTTTTCATTTAGCTTGAACACAAAGTAATGCGAAACCGTATAAAATAATAAACAAATAGCTAACTTGACCACTATTATCGAAATTTTTTAATGAAATCGCTATATTAATTACAATATAAGCTAAAAAAAGGTTTCAGTTTATAACAATATTTTCCATAACCGATTATATCTTTATTTGTACATCGCAGAGAAAAGCGTTATATGCTGAATATTTTTTTTTATCCAAGCCTAACTTAAGACACGCCTGTTACAGTGTGAGTAAGCCAAGTTTGCCACGAAAATTCTGGCACACTCACCTTTTCCTAAAAACAAAATTTAATTAAATGTTGTGCTAAGTGCTGTGTTTCTTTCGCCTTTTCTGGTCCATGCTCTCTGTATAGCCTTCCATTATTGTCAGTAACAGACACCTATGTTGAGTATAAAGTTAATTTGAAGGATTGTTCTCCATAGCAGAATGGGTTGACATATTGTTAAATAAAGATTTCACCACGAAACATCCAATTTCTAACAAAAAGCATATAATACAGTTTAATCATCTACCTCAGGGAATAACCTTAGGAATTTCAAAGGTTTGCTTGTTTTTCATCCAGCATATTCATAGTGATAGAACTTCTTGGAGTATTTATTTAACTTTAGTCTTTGACATGTTCATGTGAATGTTGCTGTTGAGCTTGTGATGGCAATAACTACGTCGCCGCCGCCGTCGACGTTGATGTAACTAACACCACTATAATATGCTCGACTAGTTCAGGGTTTGTTAATACAGCTGGAATTTCAGATTTATGCTTCTGGGTGAAAGAAATGTAACTTTAAGTATAACAAAATCACCATGGATAGAAATCTACGGAGTTCATTAATGTTTTGTATTACCACAACAGTACGCTTTTTCTAATTACGATATGCTCTGAGAATATTATTATATGTATACTGAATACGAGACAGACGTGTTATAATTTATATTTCTCTCCCGAAAACTGTGCTTTATGTCCTGTTGTAACTCCTACACTATTTTCCTATATGAATATTAATTCATACCCGTAACTCCTATCATTCACCACAAATAATACTCATGTAATTTCTTCCACGACACTTATCTTTACGTAATGTTAAAATGTAGCTTCACCTTACAGTGTACGAACTACGATTTTTGCTAATGGAATTTAAAACACGATTTCTCTCGACTGAATCCAACGTATAGCTAACAAAATTTTGAGATATAAACCGTCACTTATACAACAGGATTGTAATAATACTATACGTTACAATGCATTATATTTTCAACCAGGTTTACTAAGCGAATGAAATTTGTTAATTTCTATTTAGTCGCAATAAAGCTGTCTGTCTCGTGTTTCATTCTTGGTACACATTGTTAATGTAGTTATGCTTGCCATTGGTTGTTTCACTTAATATTACAATTTTCTTATCTGTAGCTTTAATCTGTTGATATTCTTGGCTATGTATGTGTTCCTTTGAACCGTTACATTATAAATATTGTCATAAAGGCTAACAAACAAACATTAAGACATACGTTGTAATAGCCCTTATCTGAAATTTATACAAATGAGCTTACTAGATTTATACGATTTAAAACGTATTGCCAACGAATATATGTTATTTGATTTCAAAATTAAAGTCATTAACTAACATAAGCATCTGCAAATCTTGTTAGATTTATATGACTAAAAGCACATTATAAATGAATGTTTGGAGGTTTAAATCCAATATTATAGCCTTTATCTTACGTAATAACATACATAAACAACTTCTTGAATTAACATAACTAAATAGCTATTACCATTAAATGTTTGTGGCTTTATATTGAGCATTATATCCTTTACTTAATATAAAGACATATGCAAATGAACTTATTTAATTAATATAATTAAAACATATCCATGAGTGTTTTGAGTTTCAAATCAAACATTATAGCCTTTATCCTAAGTAATAACACACGTAAATATATTTCTCAAATTAATATAGCTAAATAGCTGTTACTATTAAATGTTTGTGGCTTTATATTGAGCATTACAGCCTTTACATACTATACAAACATGTGAAAATTAAGTTAGTAAAATAATATAGTTAAACAATTGCTATCAATGAGTGTTTAGGGCCTTAAGTCGGACATTTTCCGTTTCAACATGAATTTCTATTCATTATGTTGAAGATTTTAATTTTTTAGGAATGTTAATTTCCAATTTTTGTTATATCCAGTGGTTCCACGTCACATTTTCATTTCAGCTAATTTAAATTTTGTTTTGTTTTGTTTTTGTTTTTTTTTGTTTAGTCAAACTCATTTGACTCCTTATAGATGTGATATAGGCATCACTATAGCTTTTAAAAATATATTCTACTCGATTCTTATTATAAAATAATATTTTTATATCACCACACGAAATTGGAAATCCATGTTACTAGATTTATTGAAACTTGAACGATATTCTAAAAAACTAAAGAAATTAATTCTTCAAGGCAAATGCCCAGTAGATGAGCTAAAACAAATTACAAAATCTTCAAGTGTCCAAACTTTCACATAGTAGTGCAGTAGAATAAGTTCCTATAGTAGATTGGGGGGAAAAAAAAACAAACTTAAAAACACAATTCTGGACTCCAAAATTTTTAAGGTAGGCCTTGAATTGACTTGGACATATCTTATTAAAGTTGAGATTCCTTTTGCGTATCTGAATTATCATAAAACAGAAGATCCGAGGTGTTTACTACGTAAATATAAATCAACGTAAGTTATCAAATTTAGTGTACTTTTTGCAGAAATTTTTGTTCCATTAAGAATAAGAGTATATTTCAAGTGTGAAGATTAATTTCTTCAGAGTTTATTTATGTCTGGAAAGGTCTAGTTTTTAGAACTTTGTGTATAACAAAATTAAATAAACAAAAAATATCATGGAAAGCTATACACCAACATTTGTAAACTAAAAAGCAAGCAATATTACAAAGGGAAATTCCTAGAATACACATAATAATGCACCTGTATTATTAACTTTAATGACTTCCTGTTTAATAAGCTATTAGAGATTGGGGGAGCTAAAGGTGTCCTTCAAAATGTTTCGTACACCCAGGAATTCGCTTTATACGATTCTGAAACTGCAGTTAGATTATTTGAGTTACGGGCCACCTGAACGCGCTGCTTACTCGGAAAATGCACCCATCGCAACCGGAAAAACGAGATAAGAGTCGCAGTTCGTAAAGTGAGTATTTCTATTTTTACTAAAAAAATAAAATGTTATTGTATTCAAAAATTAATATCAATGGACACTAACCTGTGTTGTAAGACGTTTCCTATCTGTCTCTCGTACTTTTTAAAAAGATGGCAAACAATTTCTCTACTAGGAACACGATATGCCACGACATTTTCATGCACCTTGACACTTCTGTGCAACAGTGCATTAATTTTATATATGTATCGTGCATAAAAACCTCTTCCTCAAGAATATATGCAGTGGCACAGATAATGAAGAACAACAGCATACAATTTAAGCATAATGGAAGCACCGGCTAAAACATTAATGCACCACCACTAGCTGGCAAAGCCTCCCTCTAACTACAAGCTACTATCTGCGCATGCAATATAATGCCTGTTGACTGCTGACTTCACTCATTACGCTGCTGCAATTTGCCGAACACCTCTGTATGTTCAAAGATCCTGAGAGAGAGATAAATAAAGTTATGTTAGGAAAAGACGAGATAAAACATTTTCTTCTTCCCATTAGAAGTGTCCATTTGATAGGCTGTTTTTCAGGTGAAGGGGAAACAAAGACTAATGAAAGAGGAAAGTCTCAATCGAAATTTTGTCCGGCTATGAATTCACAGTACAGAAGTTCTATTTAAACATATTCAATCATTCTAGTTATTTATCTGAAAGTAGTGAAAACACCAACAAATTGTCAGTCTATCTAACCTCTATCGAACCACTCCGCTAACATTTATTTACGTAGGCCCAAAACTTATCTTTTTAGTTTTAGCTCCACTTTCATAAAGGATAATGCTAGCAAATATTAGAAATTCGTTATCCTAACCACAGTGCGATGGTTAATGGGAGAGGTAATCTCTGAACGATTTTTAGAATATTAATGCAGGTATTTTTCCCCCCTTATACTGAAGTCCCTGTTACGGATGCTTTGTGGCCCAAGGATACCTGTAAGTAAATGACACATTAATTTAAGAAGCTGAAAATGACCTTTCAATATTGTATAAGACCGTCTATGTCTCTTTCTTCACTTATGATGTACGACATAGCATAACATATGTCATATGTAAATGCCCGATTTCTTTAATACCTTTGTTTTTTTTTCCAGTGCAATAGTTTTCTTATGTTTTTTTCCTGGAATATCCGATTTTCTTAACATAATTTCTTCTCTTAACAAATATTATAAATATTGAAGAGTTTCAAGTTTCTTCAAAGCAAACACACATTTCACTGAAATTCTTTAATCCTAGCCAATATAATACATAATTTGTTTAATGCTTCATACTTTTTTCCATACGTTTTCCAAAATTGTAATTGATCTTATCGTAAATTATATATTTCCTTCCAAATTAGCCTTTTTATATTTGACATTTGCACAATGGCTGCGTTACAGATAACTACTTAACACACATTTGTTCTTCCAACATGTTTGCTATTATATTTTTTTGAAGTTTTACTTATGTACTGTTTCTTTGTTGGATGCTTGTAACGAGATTGACGTTCCCATTAACTTCGCGAATCTTAATACAGGACGCTTCATTCAGTAACATTACCCAATCTGAGTGCCACAGGGCGCATTCCTATCCATGGACTTATTTCAGAAGTCTTTTCCCCTGTCGGGCAGTGCATTAGAGAGGGGAGTATTATTTCCGTTTCAAGTCTATGATTTTACATCAATAAATTCATCTTCTGTGCATTTTCTCGCCCATTCCATTTTCAGCTCTTGCCTTAAAACACCCTCTTTCACATTTGCAATAAGTGGATTCTCCGAACATCCCCCTTGCCTCTTTACTCTTGCGGTTTTTCTGTACAGTCACCATCAAAATTACTCATAAGCCGCTGCTGATACTTGTCGATGTTTTTTATTGCAACATACTCAGTGATGCACATTTCCAGTTTTATTCAGTGTAATACTTAGTCAAATTTGTTTGCAAAACCATAAACTGAAGCGGAGATTTTTTTAATCTATTGCAGAAGTATTGCTTTACATTTTGGACAGAGTAAATAATTCCAATCTTGAAAACATTTCTCAAAATATGTTTGCAGGCCATTAGAAAATTTGCTAGTTTTTGACATTTGAGTAGTCACTATTATTGTGTATGTAAGTGACCCTCATAGCGAAAAATCCAACTAGATAACTTTGACCAATACCAGGTTACTATATTTTTACTACAGAGACATCACACATGATGGGCACTGATGATACATGAGATGAAATGATTTATTGGAAAAGGGTTTATTTTTAAAGGAAGGAATCGTTTCAATCCTAAGTTTAGGGTACCTCCCCGGCATTTGCCATTTATGAGGACTGAGGAAACCTGGAAAAAGCCTCAGTCAGGGAGGACGGTCCTGGTGGGAATCGAACCCCAGACCTCCCGCTCACGAGTCCACGCCTTAACGACCTCGGCCACCAGTGGTGGTGTTGTGTAGACAACGAATTAAGCTCCATCACTTTAACCACCTTGTCTTGTACTGACACTACAACCTCCAATGATTTGCCATACAAATGAGATACACAGTACGGCTAGTGCAGTGCATAAACAAAAAAAAAAAAAAAGAAATTAAAAGAGACATGAGCAGTGTCGGAAAAACAGCCCAAACTACACCAGTACGAAGTTAGCTTATTATCCTTACCCATGTTTACTTTTTGTTTCTGGTAACTTTTTTGCTAATTTTGATCACCTCTAGCTGCTGTGAAAATACCCGTTGATTTATTTAAACTCCCTGTATAAATTGCACATTACATTATACTATAATATCAATTTTAGCGTCATAACACTATACCGTTCACTCTCGCAAGCCTTAATTCTAGACCACACATCTCGCCGACCATCTTCCCCGTCTTAACTGCTAGCTTCTGATGTGTTTTTGACAATTACATGTATTCTGAATGCCATAAACCGAGAAAATAACAAAACAGTGCCAAACTAAGTATGCCGACTTACAGCGTTGTTCCTAATTCTCGCACGGTATTGGAACTAATTCTATTACGGTTCAGCAACAGTCCTTCATGTGGTTGACGGTCATGCGGTGTTTGTCTAAATACTAGGGAATGCTTTGCACAGGGGATGACTACCACACGTCGTTATTACGCACATGTGTACGGGCTACGACATTCATTTGGCTTGGACAAATATTGTCCCGGAGAATTTGCTCGTTACATCCGAGACAGAACCTACCTCCCCATCCCCGCTAAACACACACGGTGGGAACAGTTTCCTTTCAACTGCCAACAGTTTCCGGTTCTGCAATTAATACTGCCAGGACATTCCTCAACAGTGTTGCAGCTGGACCGCAAAATTAAGCGGGTAAATATTAAATATTAGAGATTGGATGTATACTTCTCATGCGTCGCCTCCTTCTTGGGTAGCTATTTAGTGTTATTGAACAGTTCCTTTACGATTTCAATTTTATTTCAACTAATTTGAAGATATATCAATGGAAACTTTTAAAAGTACACCATAAGAGATATTATATTTTGGTATGATGACTGTTTAAAAATTAAAATTTTCCCTCATATAGAGCTGCGGAAAATATGGAAATTCCTCAGCAAGTAGAATAACTTAAAAAAAAAGAATATAAATTCCAATTGATAACCTTATTAATTAATGAAAGCGTTATACCATTATTGTGTATTAAATAGCATGACGAACTCTAAAGGTAACTAATAACAGAAAAACTGAACTATAATACATCATTTAACTAGCTTTGTCTGTTTTTACCCTTAAAATCGCTTGAAAATAAATGTATATAGTGAAATTACTCTATTTTTCAAAAGTAAGGAAAACAAAATTACAATTCTTGAAATCAATAAATATTACAAAAGAGCAATCACATTTTTAGATTTATTCTTCTTCCTATTATTATTATTATTATTATTATTATTATTATTATTAGATTAAACTACAAAAACTAATGGTATAACATTAATTAAAAGAAAACTAAAGCTATAGTATGTGGGTATTTTTAAACATAACCACGTTTATGAACTGAGGGCCATTGGCATCATCATTACATTCACTTAAATAGAGAGAAATAACAGAAAGAAACTTGTATGTATTTAAGAGGTTCATATGAGTCAATAAATCAAAAATATAATACTATTTAAAAATTACAATGTGTACATAAACATACACAATCAACAATATACAATTGAAAGTTCAATGGAATTTCATAGGCTTTGAAATTTAATTTAAATTTTATTGCAGTAAAGCATGTAATGTAAACGTTTTCTGAAGATTATTACAGAGCTCTCTTACATATAAATATAACTGTTACACATATAGGTATTGTATATTTGTTTTCAGATATACCCCCACTCCTAATAGTCCGATTTCCATGATTTTCAGAAAAATATTTTCCTTATTTTATTTCAATGGCACATAGCCGGTTTCGTTGTAAAAAAAAAAAAAACAAAAAAAAATATTATTGGCGCTAGAGCGATTTTTTAAATTTTGGTAGCCTCCCTCCTAATAGTCTGATTTAGCTGATTTTCGGAAACTATTTTCATTAATTTATTTTAATGGTATATACTGAGTTTTGTTGAGGAAAAAAAATTGCGGTCACTAGAGCGCTTTTTAAAATTTCGCTTTAGGTTAACCGCCATTCCCAATGGTCCATTTTGCTAGTTAACGAACTCGATAAATCGTTTGTTAATTGATGGTTATATGTCGAGTTTCGTTAAAGGGAAAAAATTGCGGCTACTGGAGCGTTAACATGTGTGTGTGTAGTGTAGTGTGTATAGAAACCGTCAAGTTTATAAATATATTGTTAAATAATCTTATACAATATGAAGTTAAGCACAGCCACCCAAATAAAGCAGTGCACTGAAATTTGATTACAAATTTACTACGTAAAATGAAGTTGATTGTGTTTATCGTCGATTATTTGAAATTAAATACTTTCTAAGAAAAAAAATTATTTAATCAGCTAGTTATGACTCTCAATGATACGAAAGCATAGATATATGTGCAGAGGTGTTCCACAGTTGCGCCGTATACTTTTTCAAAATAGGCCACTCTTTTTAGGCTGTAAAGTTTGGGAACAGCGGTAGCCGATTTAACAACCGTTCATAACTGACTACTGAGAATGTGTTACAGAGACTTCATTTATATTTTTCTTTGATAACTGTTATCTTTGTTTCAGTGTTTGTAATTGCAAAAATACTTTAAAAATATTACAGATAAATTTAAAGCAAAGATAGGTACTTAACGTCTAATTTTGTCCATTCCTAAAAACCCTGCAAGATGCAAGCAATACTGCATGCATGCCATGAAATTATGAGGACATATCGGGCTGGGTATAACTTTAAAATTTGTACGGTGATTCAAGTACACCTGTATATAATACATTGTGAAGCAACATTCACTCTTATACGTAATCGGTCGAAATGATTGCAAGTTAAGTGCGTTATCATCCGCTATACTCCCTGGATTTAAGCTCTTGTATATTTGACTGAGTTGATTCCCTGGACGAAAGCACCGTGGCTTAAGAACTATTCGAACTAACAATACAATGCTTGCCCCCTGGTTTTACACAACGCTACTGATGGACTGTAAAACCTAGATGCATGCGCATATTCTGTGTTTTTGATAAATACACATTTGCCACTATTAAACTTCATTACATGTTAATTAATACCATGAATTCGTTTTCGAAACCCATACTAAACAGTGTATATGTTAATTTTATTTTAGAGCTCCGCAAAACTCTTTGCAGATACGTTTATCAAGGGGGGAAAATGTGCGTTTATTACACGTACGAATATCTAACTTTCATGTAGATATTGCTGCGACCTCTTCGTATTATTGTCACTCCCCCGCTAGTGCACGTGCACCAACACCTTCAGCTTTGGGGAAATCTACTGATATAATAGGCCTTTACAATTTGAAAAGTTTGTGTACACGGAGAGAAAGACCCACCTTTTAACACATTTTAAATATAGTAAACTTCAATAAAGTAACAATTTATATAATGCACTCCTTTAAGAAGTAAATATAGTGCATGTTAAATTTATTACAAATAGCAAGAGCACTGAAACGTTTAACTTTAAATTTTACATATTAAAACAAAAGAAAAATAGATTTGCCATTAAATTTACCCAAAAAGTAAAACAATAAAACAATAAATTTACCCCCAAACACCAAAATTTTATCTCCAAAGCTTGATAAAGTATAGTAGTAGTAGTACTAGTAATGATGATGATGATGATGATGATGATGATGATGATGATGATAATAATAATAATAATAATAATAATGAGAAGAAGAAGAATATAAACAAGAATTAAAAACTCGTTTTACAAAGTATACCAAAGGAACTTTTTATGGCCGAGGTCGTTAAGGCGCGGACTTGTGAGCGGGAGGTCTGGGGTTCGAATCCCGCCAGGACCGTCCTCCCTGACTAAGGTTTTTTCCAGGTTTTCCTCAGTGCTCATAACTGGTAAATGCCGTGGAGGTACCCTAAAAACTTAGGCCTGGAACGTTTCCTTTCTAAAAAAAAAAATCCTTTCCCAATATATAATTTCATCTCATGTATCATCAGTGTTCACCGCCTGTGGTGCCTCAGTAGTAAAAACAGGCGTTAAAAACACCATTCATTCATTTCATCCAAAAGCCAAAGAGTAAAAATTTCATATGCATTTTTATCAAAGCATTACTCAAAATTTAAAGAATAGACTTCAGTAATTTTCCATGGATTTAACCACAATGAAAATAATAATTCCTTATTTAAATTTGTTCAAAATAATTAAAATTACTAAACAATACCCAACTTAACAATGCCGGAGGAAATTTCATAACTTTACTTTCTTACAGATGCCTGGATTAAAACAATTATACAAAGAAATCCCATAATTACGCCTTTTGTGAAATGAATTCTTTAATAAAACAACTGGGCTACTGGTGGTAAATGAAATAGTTGACCATTTGCCCCACAATATAAATGTAAGGATACCAAGGAGATGGCATCAGCGCATTGAAAGTCAACCCAAAATACGAAATTCCAGAAATCGAAAATGTGTTCTTCGCGAAGCAGCCGATGAGCAACTCTGTAATCCTTGGAATGGAGCTTTAAATGTAATCAGAGCGGATGGATGACGCCACGTGGTTCAACCAATCAATAACGAATGCTGCTACATACTCTAACCAATGAGCAATAATCAATATAATAGAGGAAATAACATCAAACTAGAGAGAAAAGGAAGAAAATAGTACGGGCGATATAACGCCAGGTATTCAGCATTAGACAATTTCGAATTATTGTATGTTTTGCTACCAAAAATTTTTCAGAACATTATTTATATACTTTAATTATTAACTCTGTGTGTACCCGTAGATTATTCATTCTATTTTTAAAAGAGTTTTAGTTTTATGAGGTAAATGTATTGGTACACTTTTAGCGAATTTTACTTTAGCTTCTAGATATAAATGTGGCGTATAAAGAGGAAAGCAGGTACCGTTGCATGTGAAAGTTCAGAGTCCGCCGCTGGATATTCGCCCTGTTGAGCATTAACAGTAGAGAGAGAGAGGTGTTGTAAAACAGAACAGTTGTCACCGAGGAAGATTACGAGCTCGATGACATTAGTTCCGTGCAGAGGCTCGTTAGTAAAAAAGTGTGTAGCGTGGTTGAGCCCCCTGACCTGGCCCAACAACATTAATTATGTGTTGGAGTCCCATTGCGTGACGATCACTGATTACAAGAACCTTGTTGCGATTAACACCTGCACGCAGCAAACAAACGTTATTCTGTCCGCACTTTTCACTGCTTTTTGTTTGTCTGATGTTGTTACGTTTCTTGTTTCAACTCCAAACTTTGACAAACAGTATTACATGTTTTGGAGCCTGTTTCATGACATTCACTATATGCTTCGCTTATTTACCTAACAAAATATAAACTTTTGACGCAATAGTTGACAGCATTCAAAGCGAACTATAACTCTTAATAGTATGTGAAATCTGACGAAAAATTAATAAAATTTACTTTGCATTTTTTTTACTTTTAATACAATTTATACTACTACTACCATCACTAACACAACTACCACTAACAGTATTACTACAACTATTAACACAATCATTATTACTACCATTTCACTAAATCTACTACTACTAACACTATCATCACCACCACTACCACTGCTACTACCAATAGACCTACTACTATCACCATCATTACTACAGTACCACTACTACCAGTATCAAAACTACCACCACCACTACTCCCACTGCTACTACCACCATTACTACCACTATCAACATTACCATAACCACTCCTATTACTGCTACCACTACCACCACAACCATTGGTACTATTACTACTTACTTCAAACAAAGACGAACATGAAACACCACATAACCCTCAAACTAAAGAAAAAGGCGTACGTACTTCTTATAAGCTAGCAAAACGAGCAATTGCCAAGAGAGCTATAAACGGCATATTCCAAGGGGTTATTGGAGCTTGAGCAGCCAAAATAGCAAAGGTTGATTCTCCAAGAAATAATGAATCAACGGTAAATTCTGCAAGAGTCAGTTCCACTGTTTGTCCGAGAAACAGACAATAAAACCATAACATTTTTGTGTTGCGTGCAGAAAAGTTGTATGTACAAAACATTTCGAAACTGCTTGTGTAGGGTGCCTTGGGACATGCAAAACAAAATGAAGTAACAAGATGATGGGATATAAAACTCCATTATTAAAAGAAGTTCATGTCATAAACGTATTGTATGGTGTTTAGTATAAAGTCACCAATTGGTATATACTTCGTATTTTGTGAAAGTTATGTGAATTACATTCAGATTAAATGTTTTTCATTTGAAAACTGTGCCAATATAAACCAATGACAACAAATTCAAATATTTTAATAATTAAATTGGGGTCACAATAACGCCCAACCTGCCATATATGTCCATAATGTTTACGCGATTTTTAAAGGTTTAATGAATTCGGCCATCGTGTTGGTTATGCTTGTTTTAGGTTATTTACTTAACAAAATAATTTTATTTTATGAATCAACATTTTACATTTTATATGTACACAATAGCACTTCTTAAAATATATTACGGATTTTATTTTAAATGCAATTATCTTTTCAAATCATTATTTTATTGATTATAATTTGTTCGAAAATGTACTTGATTTTTTTATTTATGATTAAATACGTTTTGTTAGTTAAAAGACTGAAATTAGAGCCCCCCAATAAAAA
Organism: Metallyticus violacea; assembly: GCA_030762175.1. Lineage (NCBI taxonomy): Eukaryota > Metazoa > Arthropoda > Insecta > Mantodea > Metallyticidae > Metallyticus > Metallyticus violacea. The sequence continues at coordinate 92,014,694 of CM060839.1, forward strand.
AAAATTCACATCTGTGTTTTTTGCCATCGCCTTTGAAAACGTGTTAAACTAATATAAGCCAGAAATTAAAAAATTAGTTTCTCAACATAATTCATTAAAAATTTTAGACAAAGTTCTCATTTTAACCATGTCCAGACAATAACTTTCCCTTACATCAAACTTATTAAAACATGAATGATATTTATAACCCCACAAAGTCTCCATATTTCTGCCTTATAAATGAGATTATAATTATGACCAAATTTGTCTATTCATTATATTTGTTTAATTTAATATTTGGTAAATTAATATGATATAATTACGTTATTGTCATGTAAAACAATTCAACGGGAAATGTTAATACCTGGTAAAGCATGTATAGTTTATAAAGTTGCACTGGAGCGTGAAAAAATATCAGGAGTTCTATCTAACACTTTCATTGACCCACTAGGGCTTTGCATTTGTTGTTAAAACTTCGTCTCTCCCACGGCGCTCTTCACTAGTGACACATTGCAATGCGTTTGATGATAAGGTTTCACATTCCAGAACATTTTCGTCATCCACAGTCTGCGGTATACGTGCAGGCACGTTTAGGTTAGCGAACTGAATCTGAAATCAACATCATAATGAACATTCCACAAATCCATAATTCACATCGGGGTTTTTTTCCTTTCTTTTTGGTGATATATTACCAGAGCCCGGAAGTTCAGGCATTAATTTTGGTTGGAATAGGCAGGCAAAAGGGCACTTAAAATACTGAAAATACGCTGTAATATAATTAAAATAGCCATTCATCACTGAAATTTAATGAAAAAGGTATTTAACATACTTAATTTCTTTATCACATAATTAAAGCATTTAAGCTTACTTTTCTTGTTTACAAGCAACAACAAGATGTTTTTTCAAGGTATCAAATGTCATAGTCAGCCGCTTGTCAGAACGAACATTTTTCATCATGGAAAAAGAACGTTCTACTTTCACTGAAGTGATTGGAGCACATTTATAACAAGTTATTTCAACATAACATATACCTTTTACGACATTACGGAAATGTTGATCAAGACTAAGTAAAGTAGTTTTGAATAGTCCTGGCGAATGAGCAAAAGATGAGCAGAGGTTTTTGTTCGAATTTATTTCTTGTTTATGCGTTTATAGGGCAATCAGGTTAGTATCTCTCTTACTTCCGTACTGAACACATTGTAGGGGCGGTTTATTGCACAGCTGTACCGCTGTCATTTTTCTCGCTTGCAATTGTTTGTTACATTTATGCAGCTCAGAAGTTACACCTGTAAACAAAATTTCTAGAATGTCTCGCGTAGATGATAATAAGGTCATTCGCCAGGACTATTCAAAACTTCAGTACTTTCCTTATCCTCTCTATTTCTTGGTATTCCTATGCCCGAGGTAATCGTGCGTACCTTTCAATAATGAAGCTTCTGTTATTTAAAGAGCTTAAGTGAGTGGGTTGAGGTGAAAGTTTTTGACTGCTTAAAAAAAAATAAATGTATAACAAGGGTTTTAATATATATCTTTGTGAGGTGAACGTCCCATTCGGCTTTTATAACTTTTTTCATTTCGTATAAATTCAAAATTATTATGCACTTTTAAAAATGAGTAAATAACAGCAGAAAAAAATCCATAAGGATCCAAAAATGGCAAAAATGTTTTAAACGTTAAAATAGGTAACAGAAACCAGCATAGACATAAAAGGCAAACAAAATACAAACTGGCCCTACCGACCCCAATGTACGAAAACGTGTTCATTTCTATCTTACATTAAATATCCAGATAGAAAAGGCATTTTGCCTACTTCCGGTCTCTGCATATTACACTTAGTTACATAAGAAGTTATACGTCCAAAATTTCTTGATGTTTCCTCAAGTCCAAAATTCCAAAAACACTTTCTTTAATATAAATTAAAAGTGGATGTGTATTTTCAGTTAAAACGTATAAACATATTAAAAGAAATTAAAAACCTGTTAAATACAGATCTTTTTTCTTTCCATTATTTTTTCTTTATAAACCTTATAGAATTTGAACAGAAAAGAGCCAGAAATTCAAAAATTACAATATCCTAATAAGAGTAGGATGTAAAAATAATAATAAAAAAACTCATTAGAGAATAAAACCATATTAATTGAACACATGTAAATAACGTCTTACTACATAAGTAAAACCAAGGTTTTCAAGCGCAATACTAACACATTAAAATATATTTCGTATATAATTAGTAAATATGTTTCAAACTAGTAAAAATGAAACTATAAGTGTAAAGTGCATAATTTAAATGGGGGGGGGGTTAGAATCTTTTACTTCATATTTTAAATACTTTTAATTCACAAGAAAATTATATTAACTCGGTAATGCAAAAAGTTTTAATAAATACACATGCTCAATTAGGGATATTTCTCTATAGTAAAAATTTTAACACCATCAGCTTATTTTACTAAAATATTATTACACTAATTAAGTGAATTAATATTGTTCAGTGATAAGAAAATTGCTTAATATAAACTCTAATGCTTAGCAATTGAGAACAATTCAAATTATATAATTTTCAATAAAAAATTACCTGTTGGCACTTTAAAATGTTTGAACTTTTTCACGCAAGATCAAAGACCACACGTTTAACCCAACATTACGCAGGCTTAATAAAACACTTGCACAATAGAATTATCTTCGTATGCAGCTACATGTCCACAAACAGGAGAACGCGGGAAGAACAAAAAGTGACTTGAATGGGAGTATTTGTTAAGTCAGGGCACCTTCTGCCCTGCTCTTGAGAACCACTTCAAGTCGAGAGGGCCTTTTAATTAGTTGGTAAAGACAACACAACAACGGGGCCTCTCATTCAAGCGCTGTTGATTCCGCTCCAACTTGTGGCTTCTTTCACCGGCCACCTCAAAATGTTGACTTCGTAATGAATTCAGCATCGTATTAGTACCTTCTTTGAGATATCTGAGGAGATCCGGAGTACACTGAGGTTGTATCTCAGATTAATAGGGATGTAAATGTGTCTGAATTTGGCAAAAGTCAATGTACAGGCATTTTTGCTGTTGAATCTGTGACGCGTAAATTAAATAAATAAAGAAAGCAGCATATGTTCAACATTAAGCAAATATTTCAAGATTATTTTCGAAATAACGTTTGATATTTATTATTGAAATAAATATTAAGTTTCGTATGAATAAACTATCAACCTTCTTATTTAACAACACCTTACAGCAGTTCTACTTAGAGGCACTTTTGCCAATGGCTAAAACAGAGAAGTATTACCAGCTTATAATGAAATTATTTGTTAATTTATACTTAAAAGTCCAAACTAATGAATATTAGAAACCAGGTGCGGCCCGCCAATAAGTGCCAGATGGACCCGGCACCCCCCCCCCCCAAATACTGTAATTGTTTACCATTTTCTCTTCTCCTGGTCAACTTTTAAATCAGAAAAGGCATAAAAACAGAGATATATAACCGATTAGTTCTTAATTGCATCTTACACAATATGCGCTTTTCCTCTCTAATGTAGTATGCGGGAAGGGAAGCTGAAGGGACAGCCCAGAAAAGTTTACTCTTTTATGGGCCAATATATTCACAAGGACTTATAACTGTCTTCCTCCGAGATGGGTTAGCCTTCCTCCTGGATATTTCTGCGTTCTCTTGGGCCAGCAGCTAGAAGTTCCATCTCGGTGTTCTCTCTTTCCTTAGGAACCAGAAGTTACTGAAACCACGTATAACTTACTAGGGATTGTTTTCGCACTGTTTGAAGTTGGGTAGCTTCCTCACTGTATGCTAATGGCTTTGGTTGATTTGGTTTATTTACGGACGCCCTTTAACATCTCAGGTCATCAGCATCCCATTAAATTCAGGGCAAATTCAATTAAATTTTGCTCAGAGGTATCTTCTTCCAGGCTTGAGGTTCTTTTATATGTCATAATCTACAACATGGAACCCACGCCCTTACTTAGGATTTTTACGCCCGAAAAAATCCATCGGTCCTGGTCGGAACCGCGATCTTGAGTTAGGAGGAAAGTATGGTAACCACTGCACCACCAGGACGGACAATTTTGTCAGTGGCAAGTTGACTTTCACAGTTTAGCTATTAAGTTACAAAAAATTGTGGCAATGAATATAGTGGACATCTTACTGAAGACTCCATTTTCGTGTCTAACTATTAAGTTGGGAGTGAAACGATTTGAATCATCAACCGAGCTTACTGAGCACGACGGCACAAAAATTAAGAAGTATTAATTTTGAAAATAAAAACATCTTACTGAAATGAGAAACGTATCTTGTCTATAAGAATGAGATTAAAAAGGGGATATAAAGGGCACATTTCGTATCTGTACAGGCCACGAAACGACAGATATTGCATGCATGTTACAATTTGTTGTGATATTACGATACATCAGTGTGAGTAAACCGGTTGAAAGATTTATAAACTTCATTGCATTTTCTGAATTGATTGCAAGGCTTAACGCGTACTTTAACAGCTGAATTAGAAGAGTTTCACATAAACCAGAAGTTTGTAGCACAAACGTACGATGACACTGCAGTTATGAGAGAATAGAGTCTTAATGAAAGACTTATCACACTCCATTTGAGTGTCATGTAGTTATGTCCCTAGCCCACTCTTCTACAGATGCCACGAGTCGCCACTGTCTTGAATATACATGTGTTAATTATCTGGTAGCCTGTCTTTCTCGAATAGTGTTAAATGTTGACTTCAGCAATTGTCCTCAATCGTGATCTATATCTGTCTGGTCTTCATAGATGGAGAGTTCTATATTCCATGAAAAGGTATGCATTTAAACTTTATTTTCAAGCTTGTACGCGGAATTTCAATGCGGGTTGCGCAGGAGAATGCTTTCGTTGTCAGTATTGTGTATTCGGGCTACTATCCAAACTAAAGACAGTTCTCAACCTATGGTCGTAGGGGGTCCACAAAGTATTAAGAGTACTGCAGCGGCTCGCCCCAGATTTTCCTGGACTATCAAAGAATTGATACCTTTCGTAGCAAGCATTCTAACCACGGATATTGGGTTTTCCTGGCTGAAGCTTTAATCAACTGAGCTATCATATCTCCTTCAAGCATTTGATTCTAAATACCCCGGAGATCTCCCTAAGGTTTTCTCTACTACGGGTCCTTAACAGCCCCTCGTGGCGCTACAAGTACTTTCCGCCCAGGGCTCTGGTTCAACCACCAACTATTTAGGGGTTAATTTATGTATAGAAATAATTTTTACAAGCCTAATTCTTCCTTTCCAACCAATCCCCTACACACGGCTAGTGTAAAAGAAATATTTCTATACAGGGCGGACCAAATGTCACTACCCATTGTGAACATAAATGAATAAATTTGGTTGTGATTTTCCAATCGATTTAATTACAGTTCTTTTTGTTAGTATCTGATATCTTCTTATGTAGCCAGGAGTACATTGATATTCAAACAGTTGATTTGACATTGTTGATTCACAATTGTGAAGATTTTACATTGCAGGAAGGGGCTTTGCTTTAAAACCCCATTACAAACGTGGCTATAATTTAATGATTAGTGTGTAGAACAAACTTTTCAACAACGTTCAACAACACAGAAGACAGTCCACAATTTACGAAAACGTTGTGAGGATATTGGATCTGTAGCGGACTGCCCCAAGTCAGGTAGGCAATGTGATGAAAGCAAGCTGAACGTTTTAGAAACGATTATCCATCTACTAGTAAGCTGTCTTGTGAACAGACAGTTTCAAAATCTCGTCTAGTACATGTCCTATTGGAAGATGATCCTGAGCGCGAGGTTATGTTACATGAAATGATGATTAGTGACAATAAGTTGATTTCTAAGATAATTTGGAGTGATGACACAGTTAAAATTACCTATCGGCATACCCAGAACCACAGAATTGTCTTTGAGGAGCAGTTGAATCAACCGGGTGCTTCTCTTTGGGATGGAATCTCATGTCTGCGCCTTGCTTTTTTGATGACACAGTCACTGCACATAAATACCTGGAAATGTTATACTTATATTTAACGCCACGGATGGCCGAGGTCGTTAAGGCGCGGACTCGTGAACGGGAGATCTAGAGTTCGATTCCTCCAGGACCGCCCTTTTTGATTGAGGTTTTTTCCAGGTTTTCCTCAGTCCTCATAAATGCAAATGCCGGGGCAGCACCCTAAACTTAGTCTGGGAACGTTTCCTTCCTTTAAAAAAAGCTTTTCTCAATTTATCATTTCATCTCATGTATCATCAGTGTTCACCGCCTGTGGTCCTTAGTAGTAAAAACGTGAGTTGAACACTATTAAAAAACATTGAAGTTTGACTCTGTTACAAGTAAGGGACATTTTTTTACGCTGAAATTTAATGTAGGCTAATCTAACCTAGATCTTTATCTTGCAGTTAGTTAACTCTGACTTCTGAATACAAGCCTCTAAACTTCCATAATGCAGGACGTGTATAAATTTGATGTTCTTTTTCACAAGCTTGTTTAGTCTCTCAGCAAACTCTTTCTAACTCGTTATAGCTCCATTAAGCTTCTTAGCTTTAACCAGGAGTTTGTTTACGTGCCCTCCACACACCCGCCAGGTAAACAGGATAAATCGAGAACCTGCGTGGATCACCTGCTGGAGAGAACAACGTTAAAAGACCTGGGACCCGGAAAAAATAATAAATAAATAAAAGAGAGAGACCACAGAGTCAGGGTATTAAATTCTGAGCCCTAGGGTGATAATGCCTGGATTAGACTGCTAAGCAAGGATTATCCGACTGCACCTGCCTTTTTGGTAAAATATTCTTTTTGCAGGTAGAACACAAGAAAAATGACATTTCATAAATAAACGTTCATATATATTGTTTTAACTGCAGCAGAATTAAAATGCTTGACAGTCAAAGTACCTTTAGATCGTTGCAATTAATTTGGGTAACAACACACATTAACCTATAAACTCTAATCGTTTTATATCACAAATTAGTCTATTGGCAAATATTAAAATTCACTAACCTTTGTGTGCGACTTTTTGGCAAAACTTTGCAAGGTAAGGCATAAAAGAAAGCAAAAGTATTATTACATTAATGAACATAGTTAATAATGAACTCCTATTTAAGCTTCTTATGCTTGTGGTTAAAACATTGAGAGCCCAGACATTATAAAACCTTATCCCAACCATATCTTTCTTAATTAAAATACGGAAATCCTCTATAAAACATTTTGCTGCAATTTTTAAATATTGGCCGTAACTAATAGAAGAGAAAGTAGGAGCTGTAGCCTAATTCAGTGGTTTCTCCGCGAAATGGCACTGTCTCTGTTAGAATGAACGAGTGAATAAACAGTGTTTAACGCCCTACTGAGGCACTACTACTGAGGCACCAAAGGCGGTGGACACTGATAATGCATGATATGAAATGATATATTGGGAAAGGACTATTTTAAATAGAAACTTCCAGGTCTAAGTTTAGGGTACCTTCCCGGCATTTTCCATTTGTGAGGAATGAGGGAAACCTGGAAAAACCTCAGTTGGGGAGGACAGTCCTGGCGGTGTTCGAACCCCAGATCTCCCGCTCACGAGTCCGCGCCTTAATGACCTCGGGTACTTGGCCACGCGTCTCTGTTAAAGGAGGGTGCTAACTCAAGGAATAGCATGATAATACAAGGAAAATCCATTCCGGCTTAATTTACCGAGGTCTTGTAATAAGGTAAAATAATTAAATTAGGTAAATAAACAGGCTAGAAGTAATGCAATGGTCAAACGATTTCGAAAGATCATTCATGTTATTAACATTGTAATGTATAACATTCTGGTTAAAAGTTAAACATTGTAGCCACAAGTAAGTTAGGTTAGGTTTTACAGAATTCATTTATATTTCTGTTGACTTACTCTTGCCGAAGTTTATTTGTTAGAGTTTTAGAGAGTCTTAGGACAGGTTCGTGTACTGCTAATCTGTCTTATCATCAAAAATGTGCACTTAATATAAGGTAAAACAATTGAAGAATGTAACTTTCACAACAGCTCACTTTATCAAATTCAATAACGCCGCTTAAACTATCTAGTCATGAAATATGTCTCCTCATAGACCATGCCTTCAAGACATACCTTGGCTTCCTAGTGCTTGCACATCCGCCATATTCGCCGGATTTGACTCCCAGTTATAACTTTTTGCTTCCAAATCTGAGGAAAGGCTTGGTGGACGGGATTCATATCAAATGATGAGGTTGAAAATGAGACAGTCAGACAAATCATATTTCACTGAGGGTATTAAAATTTGGAAAGTAATTGGGCTAAATGTATTGATTTACAAGGTGTCTATGTTGGGAAAAAGAACATTCTCTTAAGTCGTGTGTTTTCTTGGTCAGGCCGAGAAATTTTAGAAAGCCCCTAGTGCCTACCTACCCATACATGGATATCTTAGGCTAGTTAACTAGTGAAACATTTCCTCGCTATTTGTGCTAATTTAAAGTTTAAATTTAATATTTTAATTGGGAAAATGACTTCTGCTGTGCATAAATAATTAAATTCAAAACTTCGATCAGCATTTAGCAACATTTTTGAAACTTCAGTTAGTTAAAAAGTTTTTAATTGCTGTCAGTATTGCCATAAAATAAATACTTATTTCCTTTGAAACATATGATCGGTAGACCAAGAATTTTACAAGCTCATACAATACAAAAGGAATGCAAATGACTGAACTGTTCAATTTAGCTAGACAATGCACAACATTTATAAATTACTGCAACCTTTCCCCGCAAATCAACAGGCTAAACTAAATCTGAATCAAGCGCAAAAAAGAAAGAAAGGGAGGGAAAAAAACCTTTCACAGATTCAGAGCACGACAAAACATTCGTGTCACACAGCTCTGTTATTATTGCAACGCATTCTGTTCTAATTAAATTCCATCAATGCGTGTAACCGGAGGTATTTTCACCCAAATTTCTGTGGTAGCCGTTATTCAAAACAGCGAGGAATGTTTTGAATCTCGATGAACAATGTACATATGCATCGCCCTTCCCCCTCCGTGTCTCGGGTGACGTCATGTAACTTCGTCCGTTAGGTCGTGAAAAATTCCTGGCTATATTGTCATCCGTCACATGGGTTGAACAGCCTGCCAACCAGCATCGAGGGTGAAGAGAGCGTTATTGTTTTGTTTTATTAGTGGCCATTTTGTGATTGTGGCCATCTTTATTTCAATATATCATTTTCAGCTGTTGCATTTAATTGGTCTGTTGCTTTAATTGTCCCGTATACCTACAGTATAGTACGATAATTGTGTTCTAAAAAATATTACGGTGAAAAGGAGAGAGATGATATCTTCTGAATCGTTTGGAACTATATTAGCAATTATATATAAATTAATATGTAGAACGATCGTTGAGAAGAATGCTAACAAAGGAGTGTAAACAAATTAAAAGATATGCAAAATTGTAAACAGCATATAAAGATACGTAAAATGTATACAATAAAAATATATATCATAATAATAAGCACAAAAACTATTTAAAATATTTGAATGACCGCCTCTGTGATCTAGTAATAGCGTTTGCGACTGCTAAACCGGATGCCCTGGGTTCGAATCCCGGTCAGGTCAAGCTGTCTGGGTAAAGTTTATTCGGAGTTTTACCCTATCATTATTTAATTTATTTTTATTCATCTTTACACACCTACACCTATAGTATCATATCACCGCCTGTGATACCTCAGTAGTTAAAATGGGTGTTAAACACTATCAAATGACTATATTATCACTGCACAACCCACAGACATCACGAGAAAACCTATGCGACAATAAATAAAGCATAAAAATATTTGGTCTCTTGATTAGTTTATGTTTATTTTGCTTCTATAACTTTAAAAAAGAATAACACATTTGAAGAAACAGAGCGATAATGCACAGAGAAGGAAGAAAAACCTGCTTAAAAGACAGTGGTCGTGAATATCTAAATGTGTGCTATTAGTTTACAATTAAAATGTTCACATCCACGTCTACGTAAAAGCGTAAGAAAAATAGTTCATATTTTAACAATACTTTTTAAATATTGTAAATAAAAATAACTACTATTTAAAGTTTTCTCAGGCGTTGATTATCGAGATAACTCGACGTGACAACGGCCTGCAATTAAGTGAGGCTTGGAGACCGTCAATTGCTATTCTAAAATACAAGCACGAAAGAAATCGTAATGAGCTAGAAACCGGCAAGTGACGACCAAGAGGCCACTAACCCGGAGTTAGGCAGTAACGCAAGATATACTAAATTTTTAAAGGGTAATTATGATTGTCTTAGTATTCAGATGCATAATTGGTTAATTGTTCCGAGCCAATCACAATGATCACCCAGATGCTCGTTCGCAACAAGAACCCCGAGGAAGGCCACAGAGTAAATTGACTGAAAACTTGGATTTTTAACGTAAAAATCACTCGATTACAATTCCGTGAAGCCATCATAAATAAGTATTGTAGATCTAAAATTGGCTCTTGCTTTTAATTATATATTATAAATATATTTTCACATCCATATGTAACCATTGGCACTGTCATTACTTTGTTGAACTTCATTTGTGTTGCTTTTGACGTCTTGTCCTTTTATGTTCCCCTTAATGTTACATTCGTCTTAATTTATATATATATATATATATATATATATTCAGATTTAATTTTTACTGCATGATACATTAAAACTTGGATAAATAAAACTAGAGACTTGTTCTGTTATTTCTTCATTAATAATTATCTTACATCTTATACGATTGTTCCCTTTAAAAGCCATTGATTTTGTTTTGGCTGTTGAAATCTTTAAATTATATGTCTCTATGATATCTTTCAGGTTATTAGCACTTCTCTGTAAACCATCTTCCGTTTCCTCTCAAAAATAACCTGATCGTCAGCAAATAAATTTGTTTTCAGGCTATATCTCTTAATTTTAAAACCCCCAATCGAATAGTGAGTGCTTCCTCTATATATCCTCTATATACAATAATGCTGGCGATAAAGAACATCCCTGTTTGATGCCTGGTTCATTTCTTCTGTTTTATTTCTAATTCTAACACCAATGTCAATCTTATTTCTTCTACTTTTATAAACACTCGTGAATTACTTCAATCAGGTGACTCGGATATGCTTTCTCTTGCATTGCACTTAACATTTTATTTCGGAGAACTCTATCAAAATCTTTGATCTAAAATAAATAACGCGTAAAACGTAACTTATAATTAGAGTAGAAGAAAGTAATACATTTGTGATGATTATTTGGTCCCAAGGTACAAAAACCACAAAATAATAATATAAAGAAGAACAGATAAAATGAAAGATTTGCTTTTAATAACTATTGAAAATAATATTGAAAACAAATTTCCATCTTAATCACGTCATAATTATTGTGCCCGAGAGAGGCTACTGTTTCCCCCATGGAAAAGGGACACTGTCCCCATTGATATTTTTAATTTATTTAATGCATTTTAATCTAGCACTGGTTCCCTTATGGTGGGCAAATAACACGGCGCTGGAGTCTTTTTAAAGCATTTTTTGCCTGTTAGAACAATATTTTCTTTGTAGCTTTGAGCTTCGTATATTAAATTTGATGAAATGCCCACGTACGCAACATGCTCTTTGCTTAATGACGTTTGCTTTGCAGTTTGGTATAAGAATCAATAACAACAGTAATTGTGATTTTCTCAAGATTCTCATTTTGCAAACATGTTTCATTTTAAAGAGCTAATCTATTTCAAAACGTCAAGTTAGACAGTGTTTAAGAAGATCTCACCGACACACAGCGGATATAATTTTTTAAAGAAACGCGCATTTGCTGGCACCTTTCTCGTGAAGTCACGAGATTTGCATTGCTTTTGAAAGCTCATTCCCCGCACGAAGTGAGCGCCTTCCTTGTGTTACACAGCTGTTCGTCTTATCAAACTGTTACACTTAACGTTAAGATTTACTGCCTTTGTGTAGTGTGCATTCAGTCCACAAGCCAGTTCTACGTTCGTTTGTTCTGTTTTAATGCAGAAAACACTTCCGAACCTGATCGACGATGCACCATTTGCTTGGCACACTTGCTGCATAATGTGTGCGCACATTTAACGGCAGCATTCAGGAAACATTGGATAGGAAGAGCAGGACCTGTTTTGCATGGCCGGCCACGATCGGTCGATTTAACGCCCCTTGTTTTGGGAGTATATCTAAGAGAATGGAGTACGTCACTTCAGCTAATAACAGAGCGGGTCTGATTAACTGAATTAAAAGTTCAACTATTTAACGATGTGTCAGGGAATACACGTTCCTTAACAAAACATATACTAAACTCTGTGTTAGTTCAAAACGAATAGCTGACAAACTATATCAGGCTTCAATATTACACTCTAAATTCAACACATTTTATTAACTAAATGTTTCATTTCTCTTTAACGTTGTGTAGCATATAAAGGGTACACTAGTGTAAAGTGTGAGAAATTTACCCATGTGGTAACTACTTCTTTTTCTCATTTGGCGCTACAGCTCGGCTTGCCGAAACGAGCTCTGCACCCTCTACCTCCGTCTTACGACTTCATTGATAAAGGGCAGTACTGCATGTGATCAACATGCCACCCCGCAGGTCGTGCCACCTCACTCTATTAGGCAGCTGCCCAATTGTCCTCACGAGGCTGAGTGGACCCTGTTCCAGGCTTCCCTAACTTAGAAAAATTATTAAGTAGGTACAGGGCTCCCGGCCAGCAGTCAGCAACACCAACCACTAGAGCAAGGAGGTGATCATGTGGTAATTAGTATCAAAATGAGATAAATGTTAAATTAAGCACATTTTGTGAAATATGAATTCTTAAAGATGAAAAATATAAAATAGCGGCAGCAAAGAAGCGAAAAGCAGTCTTTGTTAGAAGTAGAATAAAAGCGGCACAAGTAAAAATCAAACTTTCAATGGCGGGTTTGGTTTTCAAAATAAACTTTGAAACAAACTAAACCTTTTAAGTGTAGAAGAAGCAAACTATGACTGAAACCTAGCAGAACGAATGATCACCATCATCACCTATGCAATCTAAAGTTCAATTGTAAATAGAGGGAGGAGGTACAGAAAGTGAAAGCAGGTACTTCTTTCTCTTTAGATGTTGGCAACACTGATTTTAGACATCAGAGATTTAAAAAAACCCAATGGTTTATTTTCGCAACCATTCTTTCTAGTTTTATTTTTAAAATGATGTTTGACGCCCGTTTTTACTACTAAGGCCTCACAGGCGATGGACACTGATGATGATACATGAAACGAAATTATATATTGAGGAAACCTTTTTTTTTTTTTTTTTTTTTTAAAGGAAGGAAACGTTTCAGGTTTAAGTTTAGAGTACCCTCACATTTGCCATTTATGAGGACTGAGGAAATCCTGGAAAAAAACCCAGGGAGGATGGTCCTGGTGGGGTTCGAACCCCAGACCGCCCGCTCACGAGTCCGCGCCTTAACGACGTCGGCCACCCGTGGCGGTATTGTTTCTCGTATGTGAAGCATTGCTGTTGAGATTTTTTCGCGGCAGTATATCTTGTTTTGTTATTATTTGTACTCTGATATAAATTGACCACATAGTTCTTTTACATAATTTGCATTTCACAATATACTAAGTATGAGGTAAAACTCGGACTACCTGGTTAAATCCCTTGACATTCATATTTTTATTACAACTTTATTACATTTATAGCTGCGTTTTAGAGGCTGAAAAACTTGGGGTTTTAAAATCATTAATAAATAATGAAGTTAATTATAAATTGAAATCATAATTTTAAACTTTTTTATTTCCACTTCCATGTTTTAATGCAATAATTATAACAAAATGCTTGAAGAGAAATGCTAACAGTTTACACATTGAGAATATTCTCCAGGGTAGTGAGAGGACAATAAAGGAAAGGCAGTTGATGAATTATTAAATAAAATCATCGGATACAAAAATGTTTTATGATATACAATAGTGTAAAAATTTACATCTCGAGAGATGGGATATGTCAACTTATTTTATTAGCAAATTAATAAAATTATACATTTTTTTTCTAATCTCTTTCAAGGAACGGGCACTTTCAAGACCGTTTTTACCGCTAAAAGTGAAACTTAATCGGTGGCAATTGTTAAGCTGATGGTATATACTTTGTTTGGGTTTTCAACTTAGTGTCTATCTTATCTCACCCTAAGAACCCCCACAATCAGCTGTGCAATCGTACTAGACATTTTCACCAGAGAACGTTGTTTCCACTTCTCACTAAGACAGACAAGAGCAGAAAGATGAACAGAAAGACTCCTAGAGCTGTGAGTCGCAAATCCTACACTTTGTGATATTGCTGTATAATTTTGAACACTAAAACTGCAACTCCCATATAAGACGCGTTACGTTTTCTCAGAAGGAAATACAACAGCAATACCTGCAGGTGTCTGAATTTTATCAAGGAAAAATTGTGGCATTCTGATAGTGTGGGATGTCATTCCGAGTAGTTGGTTCCAAACGAAACGAGTATGAGATTGGATCGAGGTAGTCGGTCCTGGTGGTGTAGTGGTAACCATACTTACCTTCTACACCAAGATAGCGGGTTCGAACCCGGCCAGGATGGATGGATTTTTTCGGGGTGTAAAAATCCTAAGTATGGCTTCGTTAAGTAAAGCCGTGGGTCCCGTGTCATACATTTACGGCACGAAAAAGAACCTCAAGCCTGAAAGAGAGGCCTCTGAGCAAAATTTGTCGGCCATTTCCCACCCTGAATTTAATGGGACACTGATGACCTGAGATGCTAAAGAGCGTCCGTAATCGTAAAACAAATCTACAATGGATCGAGGTAGGATGAATACAAAGACGTGAAGGATCCCATCAGCCCCGTCAAATGCACACAATGTGCTGCAATTTGAACGACCAGCAGTGAAGTCTCTCTCATATTTATTTTGAAAAAAAAGGGGGGATATATAACAGCTATAACAAGAGCTTCTACAGGGTTTATGACTTACAATAAACCACTTAAAGAAACATTTGAGCTTGCCATCTCTAACATAACATTTGTGGTGGATTGAAGACAAAACACACAAGTATTTCGTGTTCAATGTCTGCTCGCATTTCTCGTTTTTTATACTGGTTTGTGCAGCTTGCACAAATATCTGGCTGAAAAATATGTAACAGGCTATTACCAGTCAGTGAAATGCTGAAGATTACGGAAGAAAATCACGTTCCGTTAGAGTAAAAATTCGCTTTAATTATTTGTGCTATACAAGACTTTTCGGTATGAATTCATATTTTCCATATTTGTGCTTGAAGCAGGCGTAACCAGCAAGTTGCTTTTCCACATGTTGTGAAGGATAATTTTCTGTGCCTCGAGAGCACCAAATATTGCCTACTGCTCTTCTCCCTTCCACCTTAGTTAGCTTTTAATTGTCTCTTCTCCTTAATTCCCTCGTTTCTTTTATTGTCGCTTCTCCTTTCTTGTTCGTAGCTCGTAGCCACGTGTTTATTTTCTTAGAATTTTATTTTATTTAGTGCTTTAATTCCCTTCCTTTACAATATTAGCCTTTCTTCTGCTGCAGGTTTCCACCTCCTTTACTTTATATTAAGCACAACAAAGTTGCTCATGACAACATTCATTATTTTATTTTCTCTTTCATACATTATGAAGAAAGGAAAACGGTATATTTTTAATAAAACAAAATGAGTTCCTCCAGGTGAATTTAATTAATAACGATATTAATAAAATATAAATTTAATACACATAAAGAATTTTTTAAAAAATATTCAATATGAACATTCACAGCTAAAGTCTAATTTTAATTCTACCTACATTTAGGAAATATATCGTGCCTTAGAAAGAGGAGGTTATGAAATGACGGCTTTGTTTCAGACCTGA
Source organism: Metallyticus violacea (assembly GCA_030762175.1). Taxonomy (NCBI): domain Eukaryota; kingdom Metazoa; phylum Arthropoda; class Insecta; order Mantodea; family Metallyticidae; genus Metallyticus; species Metallyticus violacea. The sequence goes on from CM060839.1 coordinate 92,030,503, forward strand.
AATTCAGTCTTCTCGCGTCGTTCCGAAAGTAGAGGAGTGTAAATGACATAAACAACTTATTAAATATTACGATAATGAATTTATCTGAAGGTCAATGTAATAAAATGATAGTTAATCATTTAAATTAAAGTTCATATACACGAGGGTAGGTAATTAACTTTACGGCCCCGTCGATAAGGATTGTCGCCTTCATAAAATCCTATTTAGTGACATGCCTAATCTGTAAAATGAATAATTGCAGGTGTAACTTCCGCTCCACTGTTTCATTTGTTCAGATATAATTCCATAAAGAAGGCTGTGTGTAGAAGATTGTGACATGTTTAAAATGGAGTATAGAGGTGTTATTAAAGTCTTCACAGGAGAAGAACTTATCCCAAATGAAATTAAAGAGAGATTGGACAGGATTAAACAGGATATGGGGAACCACCTCTCTCACATTCTACTGTAAACAATGGGCCAAACTTTTTCGAGTAGGTCGAGAAAGCATTGAAGACGAAGAGATGAGATACCCTTTATTTTCAGGGTTTACAATAAACTCTAATTGACTTAAATGTCAATTCTTGATTATATTTACAGGTCGGCCTGGAGGTGCTCACTCCTGAAAACATCGCTCTTGTGGAAGGAGAAATTATGCAAGACCGGCGGCTCAAAGTGACAGAAGTAGCAGCAAGATTGGACCTTTCTAAAACCAGTTCTTCGAATTATTCATGAACATTTATACATGAATAAGGTTAGTGCAAGATGGGTGCCTACACTTCTTTCCTCAATCCAAAACCAGCAACGAGTCACCGTTGTCAGGCATTTTGGAGCTCTGCCGTGGCAACGATAGAGATGTTCTGCAAACCATTGTTACAGAAGATGAAACTATGGTCCCTTCTATGATCCCTTGTACAAAAGAAGGTCAATGGAGTGGCCTAAACCTGGGGAAGCACCGCCTCTAAAGGCCAAGGTCACTCAGTCAACCAAGATGACCATGCCCACAATCTTTTGAGACTGTGAAGGAATACTCTTCATTGACTTCAAGGAGAGGAACACCACAATAAATGAAGCGTACTATACTGGCCTACTACACAGACTAAGTGCTTCCATCAAAGAGAAAAGGCGAGGAAAACTGAGTTGTGATGTGCACCTTCTTCACTACAACGCGTCTGTGCACACAACTCTTGTTGCAAAGGAAGCTGTGAAGAAATGTGGCTTAAAGAGATCCACCATCCACCCTACAGCCCAGATATGGCTCCCAGTGACTATTTCCTCTTCTCAAAACTCAAGAAGGACCTTCGAGGAATGAAATTTAAGTGTGACGAAGAAGTGATGGATGCTGTTTATGCCCATTTTGCAGACAAGACTTCTGACTATTTGGGGGGGGGGATGATGAAATGTTAATTCAAAGATGTGAGAGGTGTATTTCTATAAAGGGTAACTATATTGAAAAGTGAAATATAGTTTTTGCCTTTATTATACCTAGAAAACGATTAGGCTAGTGACTTATGGACCTACCCTTGTGGTTATCAAATATTGTTTTACGAAATTTCGAAATCTCTCTTCAAGTAGTTTGCTTGAAAATGTCTACCCTAAAGTAAAGACTTTTAGGGTACGTCATTAGTTTGAGCGGAGGCCATGGCTAGACACTTTGCTTGCAGAGTGATAGGTAGCATAAATTTCGCACGAGACACGTTGTTCCACCAATACTGACATCCAGCCAGCCATTCCGTCAGCTGTGGCAGCCCTTCTTGACGGCGCCTCCCGCTAATGGACGAAACAATTGCGCCATTATTACGTCATTAATGTTGAATGATTTTAACTGTCATGCTCGGTGGCACGGAGCTAATTGTGACGTGAGCGAGGTCAGGCGTTATCCGCTTGTGCAGTGTAAGTTCTGACAGCTTCCTGAATTACGCATTTCCGGATTGCTTGGCTTGGTTAAGGGGGGTCTTTGAGATATACCGAAGTAGTGGTGTACGCACAATTGAACCTTTCTTAAACAATACGTTTCTTGTTCTGTTAACGCATATAATATAAAATCAAGCGACCAATAAACTTATATATAGTAAATGTTACTGTAAGCACAATTTTTATAATTAGATATTAGAGCATCTGGTATAATAATTGTAATTCCTTATAGTTGTCTGAAACACGCCTGTTAATACAAATTCTCATTGGCAGATTATTATTTAAAGTCCCCACAGTAAATATAAAACTAGTTTAATCCTACGTAAATACAAATTTTACTATGAAATCCAGTGCTGGTCATACATTGCAACGCCCACAAGAGTTGTGTTAAACAAAAGCCACATTTTTCCAGAAGGAACAAGCTTGACTCGTCGAAAATACAATACCAACAGGTGTCTGAATTTTTTGCCAGTTAGAGAGTGCGGGATATCATTCCGAGAAATCGGTGCTCGCGTTGGACGAGGTGTATCCATAGCGAAACGAACATGAGATCAGTGGATCGAGGCAGGATCAACACACAAGCGTGAATGGTTCCGACTGTTCCGTTCAATAACCAAATGAGAAGATAATCTCTTTTTCGCATGAAAATTATGACATGCATTGTAATTTTAATGGTCAGCAATGTACATTTCATTATGCCATTACTCCTTGATCATTACAAGGTAGTATCCACAATATTCGGGACTGGTGCTGCCATCTCGACAGTAGTTGCAGTAGAGTTTTGCACGACTAGCTGGCAACAATAGTACAGTTTCATACAGCTGGGTAGATGTGTTGAGATTCTATAGTACTTTTCATGATACTCTGTGTGTGTGACGATTTTACGTTGGATCCAAGATTAGAACAGAGAGTGTGCATCAACTTTTGTACAAATCTCGGGGAAAATGCTACGGAGACCCTCGCAATGATTCAACAAATATTTGGGAGACAAAGCATGAGCCGTACACGTGTGTCTGAGTGGCATGCTCGGTTCAGGGCCGACCGTATAGCTATTGAACACGATGCTTACACCGGTAGGCCCGTCAGCTGCACACCGCCTGAAATTGTTGCCAAAGTTCAACACCTCGTTCGTGAGGACAAACGTCGAACCATTGAAGACCTTGCTCATGAAGTGGGATTTGGTTACGGGACATGCCAACGAATTTTAACTGATAAATTGGGCATGCATCGTGTCGCCCCAAAATTTGTGCCAAGGATTCTGACTGCTGATCAGAAGGCGCAGTGTGTTGAAGTTTGCACGGAGCTTCGTCAGGCCGTTTCCGATCTTGTCCTGGGTCATCACCGGCGACGAGATCTGTATGTACGCTTATGATCCTGAGACAAAACAACAATCCTCCCAGTGGAAGAGCCCGAACTCACCAAGACTAAAAAAGCAAGACAAGTGAAAAGCAAAGTCAATAGCATGCCATGCTCCTCGTTTTCTTTGATACCAAGGGAACTGTGCACAAAGAATTCGTCCGACCAAATCAAACAGTGAATTTCACGTACTAGTGACGTTTTGCGACGGACGGAACTTTGGCGACAAAACTGGCTGTTGCATCACGGTAATGCGCCCTGTTACAATTTCTTATTCACCAGGAGCTTTTTTACGAAAAGCAACATGATGATTGTCCCCCAGAATGATAAATTGATTAATTTTTTTTAATCCGTAATATATGATTTGTTTGCCTTTAATTATGAAAATTATACCTTTTGAAGTTTTGAGATATTAATTGAATAGTGATTCATTTAGGGAAGAATCCTAGGAAGGGGGGTAATCCTCCTCTTTGGCACCCTGCGACTTCGCTCTATTCCCCAAACTGAAAATCAAGTTGAATGGACGTCGGTTCGACACAATTGAGAGGATTCAAGAAGAAACGCTGTCTGTGCTAAAGAACATGACTTCCAAGATGCACTTGGAAAATGGCAGAATAGCTGGAACCGGTGTATACTGTGGAAGCGAACTACTTTGAGGGTGACGGCGGTCATTAGTCTCAAAGTAAGTTTTTGACCAGATGGCAGCACCAGTCCCGAATATTCTGGATACCACTTCGTATTTATATAAAAAATACCTAAACTTATATAAGTCAAAGATTGCTATCGTTGTAAATTAATTTTTTTATTTAGATTAAAATATTGAAGACAATGAAAATTATGTACAAAGAATATACTAATAGAAATAAAAAAAAACAGGTATTCCAAAAAATATGAACAAATAGTTTCCGAAGCTTCATTTTGGTGCTGCAGGTGTTTATTCCAAATACGTTTAATGTTCAGAAGAACTGAGAACACAATAGCTTTATCCTAAACAAGTAATTTGTATATGCCGGATATTAATTAATTAATTTTAAGTTTAAGTACAGTAATCTGCATATGTCGGAAAGCCTTACCACTTCCACGAATACGCTTATGACTTGACTGGCTATGGACACACGAAATGTTGCACCGTAGCTATGACTTTGATCCCCTCTAAACATACTAACCCTTTGATGCATGAACATTTATGAAAATTTTATATTTTTGATCCTATCCTCATTCACAATTGACTGATGGTTAATGATTACACTGCAAAGTCCATCTCACTTATATCATGTTGGACGTCTCTTTTGTGAGTTATTTAAATTTATAATCGTTATTCATTTTTCAGAAAATATTTTTTTTCTTTTATCATGCTCTATTTATATTGTTTATTTATAATATAAATTAACTACTGTCTGTAAAATCAAATTCGCTGAAAATCTCAAACAATGGAGTTAAAATATTTCACTATCGGTTATTACGTCATATTAAAGAATATTGTTCCATGCATAATAAACTGATTTTTCACTATTCTATTTGGATGTGCTCCTTAAGTATGTACCAACATCTAAATATAAGTTTAAACCTACAGTGATCTAATTAACTCGGTTCTGAATAATTTCTAAATGGATATCAGTATATATTTTCTGATGATTATTCAACTTTTTTGTTGAAATAAGACGTAAGACACTTACGGAAATACAAGACGGCTATATCGAAAAATAATTATCTATTCACTATCTAACCTGCAATAAATTTAGACCTTTGTGTTTTCATCCAATGCTTATTCTCACGAGCTTGTGACTTTCCCCCTCCCTGACGGCGGTAATGTAGTGGACTTCTGAGGCCGGTAAGTCCAAAAGACGGCGCTACGTTATCCCAGTGGAGATGATGGTGAAGATGAAATGGTTATGGTGAACCAGAGAAGTTATAAAACCTACGGGTACCTAAAGTAACCATACCATGGATTGCCATAGAAATCATCCTATGGAAGAAAATCCCCTTAGAACTGGTGGTAATTTGAAATTGCAAATTCCACCCAACATCTTGTTGATTTGTTTTATTTACGGACACTCATTAACATCTCAGATCATCAGCATTCCATTCAATTCATTGAGGATGTGACATTGCCGATATCTTTTGCTCAGAGGCCTCTTCTTTCGTCTTTTTTTTTTGTAAAAAAATCTTTATTTTCTTTACGAAGGAAATGCATCGATGCTGGCCGGAAATGAACCGCGAACTTGGGACTATGAGGCAATTATGGCTACCACTAGAGTATCAGGACCGACCCTAACCCCATCACCTTACATACCTTACTCTCAACATTGCAAGATATAAAATATTTTGATTTCCGACTACGTGGATATACATAACAGGATTTCTGAACAAATTTGACGAACTGAGGTAAGTTTTGCTGTATTATTTCAGCATATGCGCTGCAAATTTCACATTTATGGATCATAATGCATTAATGAAAGAGGGTGTTGTCTATATTAAATAAAATATTGCATTAGATAATTATGTAGGTACGTGAATTATACACAAAGTATTTAGTAATTTTAATAACATTCTGCATGCACTGTTAAAACAGGCAAGGAAAACGAATGAGGGAATTTAAAACATAACACGCAATATAAAGGCTGTATAAACATGTGTATAACAAAATTAAAATATTTTCCTTACAAAAATAAAGTTGCACTGGACACTAAGGTGCATTCTATGTAAGCTTCCTGACATTTTGACATAGAACAATGTAATTCATTGAAATACAGCGAGATAGTGAGATAGCAACAATAAAACAACGAGTAAAGACTAACAAAAGCTTGTTTTCACCTCCCCCGATCCCCTGCTGCATATGCAACCCTCTCACCAGCTAGCCTACCTCTTTCACACGCAATGTCACGTGACCAGAAACAAAGCTGACACATGGCTATCATAAACGTCATCATAAAAATGATGCTCAGGAAATTGCATTTCAGTGATTTGTATATCACAGAGAGAGAAGGGAGAGGCTCATGTATAGCGCACATTCCTTGCATTCTGCAAAGGCAATAATGATACAGCATTTACATTTTCAAGTAATGCACCCAGTCTCGCGGTTTGGCTGGCGGTGAGTTCGTTTCCACTTCAAGTACAAAATAGAATTCACCTAATGTAGCCGTATATTTTGTTGTAAGCTAGTACATTGAAAAGAACGCAATTTATGACAAGTTAATGCATTTTTTCTGCTAAATATTCTCAATTCAATAAAACACTGTATATGTATTTTGAAAGCTTAGCAGTAATTGATAAACTAAAGCATACAATGTTATGATTAAATACCACTTATATATTAAAAACAAACACAGAACTATTTACCATTTAGTGAAATATTTGTATTTCATTACTCAATGTTATTTTTAAAATATAATAGTAATAGTAAAATCCCCCGTTTTTACTTATTATCTTTTAAATTAAACTTTAACATAATAAATGTAATGCTTAATGGTATAAACTGTAAATGAACTAATATGAAAAAGGTAAATATATTGTTTTACAATAAAAATAGTGCATAGAATAAATAAATTAAACTTCCAACACTGTCATTTCCTTCATATAAAAATGTCCATCTTCTCATTGATTATGATGTTCAATGACTCATACATATTGAGAGAGAATGGAATCCCCTATATTGAGAATAAAACTCTTAAGAGTAATGAAGGAATTTTTTTTTTCAAAAACTAGGAAAGCTAGAAGCTTTAAATTTTTACACCTGGTGATGGTGACATGCTTAAATATAAATTGGAACATTACTTACAGAATAACATTTTATATGTTATTAGTCTAATGTCAGCATTTTACAGTAAAATTTATTTATAAAGCACTTAGACGTACAACGTTCACAAAACTGTTAATTTAGCGTTTGTAAACGAAATATTACAGCTTCTTATGACGAGTAAATAGCTGAGAAAATTTTCTTTATATATTGGAAAATCAAACTTACGAAAAATAAAGTTCAAAGTTGAAACATCCTCCATGCTGGATCATAGCATGCAAAAATTTACAAAAATATGAAATAAATCCACTTTAATAAATATATCGAAATAATTTAAGCATTGTTTTAAGGAGAAAACTTCAAAATCTCAATGAAAATTGATCCCAAATCACGTTTTATTTCCCCCCATAATTTATTTCGGGCCCTTTCAGCAACGAGAATAAAGTAATGCTTAAGCCACAACACAATTTAATTGCTCATTTAAAGATTATATTCTTTATGTTTAGGTATCTGTCGAGTCTTGTGTAATGAGAAAAGCCCACTGACATCATGTACAACCATTTTAATTTCCGTTAAACGCCAGCAATACATACTAAACCACAATGAAAAGTTAGCTATTTTTGTTTATTGTTCGTTTCCGTCATCTAGTGGTAGCTTTAGCGAATACTAACCAAGAGGTCCTGAGTTCGATTTCCAGTTAAATTGAGCTGTCTGATTAAGTTTTTTTTTTCTTATCCTGAGAAGATAGGTAGCTTTAAGGCGCCAAGGACTCTCAACTTAACACCTACAGTATTTATATCCAATACGTCGAGAGAAGGCCAATGCAGTCAAAGCGACAATACATAACACATTTAAAAATTGTTACTGTCAAGGGTTAAGGAGAATAATCAAGCTTAATAGTAATCCTGGCGTCCTGAAATACATTTGGTGTATTATCTATTCATTCTTAGAATGCTTCTAACATCAATAAACATAATGTATCCTTCCGCAATTCGCGCCAAGAATACTGCCCAGTTGTCAGAAACACGTGGGAAGTATAAGCGACGTAATGACAAGAGACGGGTAATTTCTGAGGTTAGGTTTACTACCTCCTTTATTAGGAGTGCCGGCTACTTTTCGTAGAACTTTGAAAACACGTTCAAAGTAATTGTTTTCTCATCACTAGTTAAACACTAATATCCTTTACATAATAGTCTCCGTAGAAATAGTAGAACGTGGTTCGTTAGCGTCAGCCATGATAACAAACACAAACTGCTTACGACATTGTTTAAACAACCGTTGAATCTGGCGAGTTGCATCTTGGGAATGGTAGCGCAACAATTTGTAACTTCGAAATTCAATTTCATTAAGTCAACAGTTATTAAATTCAAGTCAAAACAATTGATTTTTGTATAGTAGTTGGTATTTATTAAAGAAAACCACCCTCAAATTTAGATTGCTAACATGGAACTATTTTCTTTGCGAGCATTGCTACTAGTCATGCTAGTGACGTCACGTCAAGTTAAATTGTTTTAGATCGGGACCACTCTTAAGGAGAATAGAAAGTGGTTATCCTTCTTTGTGGGAGAAACATGGCTATTATTTCAAAAAATAACATTTATGCCTCCAGATTTCTATAAATTTTTTCCATGTTTTAGGAATCGATGAATATGTAATTTAACTATATTGTATGGCGAAGCATTAAATATATATTAAAAATAGATATATTTTTTCCAAGATTTTCCTTTTTTGGTGCAAATATCGTAGTAAACCATGCCATTTCTGTGACCTGGATGCTGTAGGATAAATTTCGTTTACGTCTGGAAATGTTTTCCAGTAAACAATCAGTCTGAACCAACTCAAATAATATTAAGTATGGATTGGACTGGAAGCGTACTCCGTAGTTCATTAAACGAGCAGGGACCTGAAACTGTGGCATGAGTTTGGGAGGGGAGGGGCGGGGGCTTTCACGGTCCCTCGCATACGTCGAGATGAGGTAAAAGGGGAGGTGGCTTTTATAAATCCTCATCTGACTCCCCCGATTGTAGTCAGATAACTCTGTATAGCTCTCCAGCTGAACATGCGAGGCCATGGCCTGATCTAATCGAGTTGGACCATCACACTCGAAATGCACAGCGAACAATGTTTAACTTTGAGCTCCGGCTGAAACCTGATTCAGAAAAGCTTTTTGCTCAAACACTCTATGAGCGGCAATAATCTGATATGAATTCCTTTAAGAGATGAGCCGTCCCCGCTTCACTCTATCATGATCTCGGGGCTTTTACGATATGAGGGATCTGCGAAAATGGGCACATTTCAGGAAAGGCATTCAAAACGTTTATATTTTAGAATTTAAAACAGCGCTTAAAACAGAATAGCAATTTCAAATTAAAATAGCAAATATCATAAGAACATTACAAAAATTACTGGAGTTAAGAAAATAACAGAACAAAATACATTGAGGTTATTTGAGTTAAGGGCTGACAGAGTTGCTCGCTGGAAGAAGCTAATCGTCAAGATATATAATGCATGTTCAGATAGCAACTTGTAGTTAATTTAAAGTTAGATGAAATATAGAAATTTCCTATGCAAATAATGGCACCGCGTGCCATAATTTTCAACATCTCTTGTAGCATAGATTAGTGCTTATTATTATCCGTTTTAAATACAGTATCATTTTATGCATTCAATGGAAATATAAACACTAAAAAAAAAAACACACTAATTTTACATCCTTTTTATGGTTTCGGTGGCTGCACTTCCCTGCTAAGCAACTAAGCTCAGACGGCCGTAACTCAAATAACCTCACTGTATATATTAAGAAAGAATGGGCAATTTCACTGAACTTTTCAAAAATTAATGTATATTATTAATAATGTGGATGGAAAATATTTGCAGGCTACATAATGAGGATTATTGTTACATTATTATTTTTTTGTTCTGTATTACCACTTTATTATGCAAACATAATTAATTTATAATAAATTCAATACCTACATACCAAAACATAGGTTTCCTTATTACCGTGTTAAAACAGTAGAAACAATATTTAAATTATTCTTATATTAGTTTTGAGACATTTTACGACATTTTAAGGGCACTTATATTTCTAATCTATTAAGAACCAATCAGCATTTTTTCTTAGTCTAAATTATTTGTCACAAAATTAAATGTCTGAAACAAATAATTGGAATATGAGGAAAAAAAAGAAAAGAAAAGAAAGAAGAAAAGAAACTAGTTTACGTAGTCAATCCTCCACCATAAACATTATCACTATTAGCATGGATATGCAAAACATAATTAGCGAGATACAAGCATAATGCATATTTTTGCATATGAATATCTTTTTGTTTCCTCCAAAAGTCATAAAAAGTGACATGATGAGAATATGTAAATTTGTATACAATTCGTAATTGACGCTTTTGCTATAAAACAAGGCAGTTTAATGTACTGTTCATACTTCTCGGCATGAATTGTGTGACATAACTTAATAGCAATTCCAACAGTTTATGACACACTTGCCCAAAGTGCAGACGTAAAGAATGCAATAAAGTTTCGTTTTGAAACGTTCCATCTCTTAAACAGGTCTTCCATTTTGTTTCCTCGTGATTAACAAATGCAGAAGTGTAGTACATTAGTCAAGGTAACCGCAGACAGAAAATAAAGAAGCAACTTATTTTCTGAGTGTGGCTGTTAAACGCGGCAGTTTGTCACTTTTATAGCAACTCATTAACAAGAGAGAGAGAGAGAGCTAAGTGGGTGCCATATTTTGCAATCTGGTTTAGCGTAGCAGGCGATATATTCTAGCGGTATATTGCAGCAACGCCTTTCTTCGCTTCTTAAACGAGCATCTCAAGTAATTGTTCATACGAGCGGCGCCAACAGAAGAACAATAAAATGTGTCATGCAATATCATACAATTTCAATTAAAGTTAAATTAACAAATGATGAAAGGTTTGATGGGGAAAAAAATTCCGGATATATTTGTCAAATTGTGACGTTGTCTATAAGCTTTGTAGATGGTGCCTATTTTTATAGAAAATGTACAGCGATCTCATTGCTGATTTCCCCATCATTATGAAATCTATATTCTCTCATTTTTATATTACATAAAATTTATTTTAAAAGCTGTTTTCATAACACAAAGACAAATAAAACATACCAAGCTTTTGTAAAATAGATCACCATTATCACCTGTTACAGATTACCCAGATCGTTAACAAGGAAAGAGGTTCGATTCATACATCTATCGAAAGAGAGGGGAGGTGAAACAAAAAACCCAAAATTAAGTTATTGCAGAGAAAACGTTCTTGAGACTGTGAATCGAGCAGCAATACTTGCAGCAGTGGACACAACAAGTTCAGAACACTCATTCTGACCACTTTGCTTCCACAGTTCCGAAACAGAACTCATCGGTGTATTTTGCCTGAATACTGAATCAATCTGCCAGTGACTGCATTTTCTCTTTGCCAAATGCTGATGACAATTTCGAGTTCAACCGAATACGTGACGAATTATTAGATAAAATGCCGAAAGAAGTCAACATCAAGAGCTTGACACATTCTAATGCTTCTTTAAGTATTAGGCTTCCTTCCATCAAATATATTCAGAGTTCAAGAGTCTTGCAACAACAAGTGTTCTTTGATGTTGGCTCTATGGCAAAAACACTTCTTCGTAAAACGTTTATTGATCTTTGCTTCATCTTTGGTGATTTCGATGCAAATGTTCTGATGTTTTGTGAAACAGACAGGAAATTTACCTGCAGCTTCAGAGTTAAGCCCGTTTGTAAAGTGTTCCAACTAATGAAATGTAAGAACCAGTACTTGAAGAAACTGAACCAGCAGCGGTGTGATTACCGTTTTCCGGGCTTTCTCTTCTTAAGTTCTTCAGATTTTTATTTCTCTTTGGAATCATGTTTGATCAATGCTCCAAACTTTCTGAGACCATTTTGATTTGCAGTGACATCCGTAATAATATCGACAAAACATTTTTGCCCCACATTCAACTTCTTTATCGTTCAAACTGTGTGTCCCTTTGACTGTTTGAGTAATTTGTTTAGAAAGAATTTGATTTCTTCTTAAACGTGAGCGCATTTTCTGGATCTCGAACATTTTTCAATTGCATTACCTACAATCGAAAGTTTGTATCATGGGTAACTGTTCCTACATTATTTTTTTCGGTGAAAAGTCCTATAACGTCAAGATTAGCGCTGACATTGTTGGTTTGTCGCGATTGTTTCCAAATAGGTAAAGCATGTTCATTTGCTTGATGCGCGTGAATTTGTGTTGAACTGTTTTGGATTGTATTCGTTCTTTACTCTAATACATTTTTGTATCCCATTTACTTCTTCTTCATCATTTTGTTGCGTCTAAAACTTGTAAGTTTTAACATATCTTCCTTCTTCCGGCAATTCTGGCTTTCCTTTTTGTGCTGATGGTTAATAATTGGAGAGTGGGGCTGTGCTTGAGATGTTTGACAATCAGAGGATTCTGATGGCTATGAATCACCACATTCTTTATCACTAAAGTCGTGAATGCCATCTTCATTTTCAGGATGTTCATAATGTGATACTCAAGTGAAGTGGCCGATGTCTAAACGTTAAACAAATCTGCTGAGTTGAGCTCTGATGTTCTCATTTTGTCTCCATTTGATTGAAATGACTAACTGACTTGCCGGGTTGTATTAAAGGAGAGAGAGGGCATAACTGAAGTGATGTCTTTACTGGAACTTGTGAGCGGGCAGTCTGGAGTTCCATTTCTATCACGACCCTCCTCCCTGACTATGTTTTTTCCAGGTTTTTCTCAGTCCTCATAAATAGCAAATGCCGGGGAAGTACTCGAAACTGGAACGCTTTCTTCCTAAAAATTTTATAATTTCATCTCATGTATCATCAGTGTCTACGAACTGTGATGCCTCAGTAGTTAAAAAGGGCATTAAACACTACAGGATGCTGAGCTGATAGTAAAATGATGTTAAGCAAGCACCGGTATCAAATTTCGTTGCCAGTGCACTCGTGGGATTTAGTTTCCGTCTCGTTCAAATCTGCTGTGCACTTCTTGCAAGGCACAAATGGTTTACAATTTGAATCCCAACGGAGGGTACTCTCTGACTTGATTTTTTAAAGTTTTTTTTTTTCAGCCTTATCCTGAGGGAGTTCCCTAAACTTAACTCTGGAACGTTTCCTTTCCAAATTTACTTTCGCACTTATCATTTTATGTCATGTGTTAGCGTCCACCTCCCGAGACGCAACAGTACTAAAACAGATGTTAAATAAAGTACTTTAATAATGATCGCATCCATAACATTGACTGTGATAAAGTTTAATTTCCATTAGAAAACGTTTCCTTTTTCAGAATTAATAGAGACGCACGCATTAAAAACAGAGCTTCCCATTTAGGATTTAATAACTAATGTTTATACACACTGTATGCAACAACAACGAAAGCAGTAGTAAACAGTGTGAAACTGCAGGAAAAATACCTCGAATGCAAGTAATTTAATCAACCATTCAATTTAGCTTTTAAATAATTGCGATCGATTATGTCATACAAGACAATCACATTAACAGGCGTGTTTGAATATTCGTTTTCATAATAAAAACTGGTTTGGGGCAACAAATTATAACTTTTTTTTTATCAAACATGGGGATAATCCATGTTATTGCCTAGGCAATGGTATAATTTCGTTCCAACACTTTGAAGCTATTTAAATCTCTGGCGGTTCGAAATGCAGGATTTTGCACGAATTGTACGAATGTACGGTGCTTGTAAATATGCAGTTAAAGGGGTGAACCAAGATATGCAACGAAAATAAAATGAATTAATTTATAACATTTAACTCTGAAACTATTACAAATAACTTAGAATTTATTGTGTATCTAAAACTGATAGAAAACAAAATACAGGAACAGTGTTATATTGTTACGGTTAATTAAAGTGAACTTTGATAGTACTGTGCTAACGTAATTAATATGCGGCCCTCAAATGAAGCGACAGTTAAATATTATTCCCAAACTTCTATTCAGTCATGATTAAAAAGGATATTAAAATATTTTAATATGAGTTCGTTTTGTCTTAATTTAACTAAATATGTTTACTTTATACTGATGGATTATGCATTGCAGATACATGAACAATATTAGTGAACTTAGCTAATAGGTATAACATAAAGGTATGCTATCAGCAACATTCCTACATAAACATTGTGTCATTACATTGTTTCCGTGAGTCCTTAAATGAAAAAAAGACATCAAGCTCTCCCTACACAGAATGCTAGAATGCTGCACATTGAATGTACGTTCATGAGTAAACATGAATAAAGTACAAGAAAAATATATAAACAAAGCTACCGGAATTCCTTAGAAAATTCATATATTTCTAATAAATAGCTCACCTTTAAAATAGTCAAAAGTTTTATTGAATTTACAAAAGGAACCAAGACAACGTATTTGCATTTATGAAAAACTTCAATTGCAAAATAACTTTTATTGCATGAATACTGCGTCATTTTGATTTAGTAATGAAATGTTTCTAAGCATTCATGAGTGTATATACACACATATTACAATTTGGCAAAAATTAGAATACTAATTATAGAAAAGGTCTAAGCTATGTGGATGAAATATCTGATTCCTTTATCGTATTAGGCAGATTTACCAACTTTATCTAATCAAGGAGCTCTCCAACAAAGAACAAGACGCATATGCATAAGAAACCAGACAGTGAAGTGGGTCAGATGGGAAATCCCGACCTCAAATCCCTTGGGACTGGCCATCACGAGCTTTATTTGAATTTTCGTGGTTTTCCCTGGTCGCTTAGGCAAATGCTGGGTTAAAACTTTTCCTTCTCTAAATCATTCCGTTGATTCTATTACAAGCTCGAAAGCGACAAGTGAGGCGAGCTGGCATGACGGTGGCTTGCGCTTTGGAAAAGGTGAGGTATGGAAGTGACCTTTGTGAAACTCCTTGGAGGAAGGAGTTGGCTTGTTCTATTTGGAAACAATCTTAGTGGTCTTGCCTACGTCCTTGCCTTAAATCATGATAGCTCGGTATATGCCTCACCTCATCCCTTCCTCCCGAAGGTGCCCCTTGAGCAAGGCTGAAGTATTGAACTGTCCACCTTCTTCCCTACCAATCCAATCCAAAAGAAATCAATACTGTCTGTACAAGATTTGTTTATAAATAAATACTCAATCGTATACATCCTTAATACGGACATTTTAATGTATAATGGGCATAATCTCATTTATGCATTCGAAACATTGCTTCAAATATTTAAAAGGTTTGTATTAGGCCACATTGTACTTTTATATCACTAAGCCATCTTGAAATCTGTTGTTGGCATAGCTTTCAGTGACTGTGGTGTAAGAGAAGATACTTTCATAACTTGGAAATATAAGCATATGTCTTTTATGCATAGATAAAAAAGTAAAATACTCTAAAAGTAAAAAGATATTGAATTAGAGAATATAAAATAGTTTAAAAACACCAAAACCAAAGCCGAAGAAACAATTTCATGTGAGTTCTGCTTTGTGAGGTGCTGCTACAAGTTTGAGGGGAATTTAAGGAGACGTATGTTACAAACTGAACAATAATCAAGACCCAAACTTTCCGCCCACAAAGAAATTACTGCTAACGCAACGAATGTTAAGTAGTTGGAAGATTAAGAGAATGAATGAATAGTGTTTAACGCCCGCTTTTGCTACAGAGGCACCACAGGCGATGGACACTGATGATACATGAGATGAAATGATATATTGGGAAAGGATTTTATGGAAGGAATCGTTCCAGGCCTAAGTTTAGGGTACCTCCCCGGCATTTGCCATTTATGAGGACTGAGGAAAACCTGGAAAAAACCTCAGTCAGGAAGGACGGTCCTGGCGGTATTCGAACCCAGACCTCCCGCTCACGAGTCCGAGACTTAACGACCTCGGCCACCCGTGGCGGTAAGATTAAGAGAGAAAAACACTAATTGAAACGGAGGGCCTATTCAAAAATGACGAAGACAAATTTAAAAAGGAGAGCCAATGGGAGATGTAGAAGCATGGAAAGACCAAAAATGAGATGAAATAGAACAAAGATAAAAATAAGGCCAAAAAGAGTATGTTTGTTGGATTAAATTATATTAAATTAAAACCAAACCAGCAAATACAAATGGTGTACCACCTGACTTATATTTTATTAATATAAATATTAAACATATGAGAGTAGTGGAAAATGCCAGTGAACAGATTCAAAATCAGAGGTCATGGAAAGGAGCTATGGGGGTAAAAAAAAGGTGTGATAAAAGTAATATAAAAAAGTCAAAATGGAAAATTTTAGAAGAAATGAGAGAAACTATATAATTACTCAAATAGACACTGTCTACAAGGTAAACAAGGAAGAAGCAGAAGAAAAATAAAAGAAAGAAGGCGGAAGGACTGAGAAGTGCTTCTATGTGCCGAGCGCAGTTTTGAACCTGCTCCTGGATGCGTATGGACTGCAGTAAGGAACTGTATATGTTGCTCTTTCCGAGCTACCTGCAAGATGTAAACACAGCAATGTTAGTCACACAAAACCCACCTGCTACCAAAACCTTTTTCACGGGGGCTTTGACTACTTTTTTTTCTGTTGCCCTAAAGCACTTGTCTTAAAAAGTGAACAATGCCTGGGTCTCTACCATTACTTCTCCAAACAGTGGGAGAGTGCGTATACCCACTTCCAGTTTCCAGAAGTCGACTGTTTGTATTGTCCGACATTCCTCCCAACAAAGGAACAAAGCAAACCTCGCACCAAAGCTTTTTTATTCTCCCCTCCCCTCACACATGTACGCTAGTGACCGCCTTTTGTTAAGAATTCATGACAATTTCATTCTTTAGTTTCCCTGTTTGCAGTAAATATACAAATGAGTGAATGAACAACAAATTACATAAATGGCTTAAGAGTTAAGTGACAATAAGACATAAAACAAGGAAAAGAAAACAGAAAGAAAGCAAAACATTGCCAATATGTGTTCTAATATCGCAGTTTTAGGCACTTGTGTTGGTCTTTATAAGTCATCGTCATCATAGGTTCAAGAATTGAGCTAATATATTTTGGCATAAAAATTATTTAATGATATATCTCTTATCATTCTTTTATCCTATTACTTTGTCTGCAAATATTACTTTCCCATGTCTACTATCTTTCCTACTATCCACATGTTATTCCCCCATTAAATCTAATCATTTTATGTTATAATTCTTGGAATAACTATTTAGCAAATCTCTTATATCTTTAATTCGTATTTTATTAATGTTATACTTTGCATAAATTTATTAATTTTGTTGCCTTGAAAATCATTAAATTCTTCTCTGTCAAAGTACCAGATTCACTGTCATATAACAGCGCCACGGATGGCCGAGGTCGTTAAAAAGCGGACTCATGAGCGGGGGATTCCAACCCCGCCAGGAGACTGTCCCCCCTGACTGAGGTTTTTTCCAGATTTTCCTCAGTCCTCATAAATGGCAAATGCCGAGGAGATACCCTAAACTTAGGGCCTGAAACGCTTTCTTCCTTAAAAAAAACATCCTTAACAAATTTACCATTTCATCTCCTATATCCCCAGTGTCCACTGTCTGTGGTGCCTCAGTAAAAAGGGGCGTTAAACACTATTGAAACATACTGTCATATAACACAATAGACATCATCAGTGTTTATATGAATTTCTCTTTAAATGTTCTTATAATTTTGGAGCGCGATAGTGTTGCAGTTTTGATTTATGTTTCCATCTTTTTGAAATATAATGAATATGCAGCCTAAATTTTATGCAGATATTTATTCTAAAATTTGGCGTTCTCAAAATTATTTTGACTGCACAGAGTACCTACCCTAAAATTAACACATAAAATCTTCTCAAAACTATTTATTGATTATTTTATTTAAAGACGCTCTTTAACATCTCAGCTTATCAGCGTCCCATTCAATTCAGGGCGTGAAACGGCCGACAAATTTTACTCAGAGGCCTCTCCTTTCAGGCTTGAGGTTTTTATCGTGCCGTAAATGTACGACACGGGACCCATAGCTTTACTTCCCTTCCGAAGGAAGCCATACTCAGGATTTTTACGCCCGATCCTGACCGGGTTTGAACCCGCGAACTTGGGTTTAGAAGGCAAGTATGGTTACCACTACACCACCAGGACCGAAACTATTAAGAGTTTAATTACAATCTAATACCTCTTTTGGACATAAAGCATTACAAGCTCACATCTAAATGGATAAATAGAATTAAACTTTGATTTAGCCTAAACATATCCGGAAGAGACTGTTCATCGGGTTTTAGTGTGACTTAAAGATGTGATCTTAAAGATGCCCGGCGGAGTCACGGGGGAAACGTCAGGTGTGTTTACAGCCTTTGGACCACGGCCAACAAGCCCGGAAACATTATTTTATTGGACTATTAAGCTTATAATGTATATAACATTCTGGTAAAAATTAAGGAATCGGGTAAACAGAACATTAAGAGTACTAGAGTAGTAATTTTATTCAGTTCAGAATGATATGCATAAATAAAACGTAGTCCCTGTAAACTTTTGAATAAGCTGGCGAGAATGTTTTTCTCCGAGCATCTCCCCCCCCCCCCACGAATGGATTTGCTTCACTAAGTTACTAACAGACTTTCCAATGCTTCGAATCTTCCTTTCCTAAAGTACGCTCTGGACTTTCTAAAGACTACTGTACTAATTTTCACTAGACATTTCCTTTACAGGTCGCATTTTGCTTGGCCAAAAGAAGGGCCAGGTTAGAAATCAGAAGTAAAAGGAAAGTTTGCTTCTCCCTCTTGGCTTGTATACGTTTCTCCAGGTTACGTGAACTTTTCCTCACTGATAGATGTCTTTCTTGCCAACATATTCCAACTTGGTTGGGCAGGTAATCAAGAATATGGGTCTTTTGATCATAATAGTTCCCTCAGTTCGTTTTCCTTCAAGGAAACGAAATGAAATACTCAGTTACATTGGGAAGTAGCTTCTTGCAATGGTGTTTATTCTGTTCTCAGGCCGGCTACCAATCAATTATAATTCACCCCAGCTATCTTCCTCCAAAGCGGCATTCTCAAAAGGGCTTCTCCATCTTTGGTAGACCATTTACTTATTGCCCTGTTTTATACACTTAGCAAACAGTTTACGTTTTCCCAGAGAAAACAAAAGCAAAACAGACAAGTTAAAAGATAAGTTGGAAAAGGACAATTCTATGATATAAAATCACTACGATTCCAAAATAAAATGATACGTCAAGTACTGTGATGAAAGTACACAAACGTTTAGGTGTTGAGGTAAAAGAAAACTTAAGGAAAAAACACATAAAAGTTTTTCAACTGCTGCAATTGTGGCAATATTAATTCTAGATCTTTTTAATAAAATATGTTACTTACACAATTAATTATATCTATTATTTGCAGAAACATCGCTGTTGTATATTTTACAGTTATATTAGTGATTTAAGAATGGTTTTACAGATAGGGCTGAGTAAGAAATTGAATATTTACAGAAATGGCGAAAAGTATTCATTATAAAATACTTAAATTATATTGAAATATTGAGTTCAAAATTTCGAAAATGTAATTTCTTTATTCTGACGACGAAAACCAAGGTTGGAGCTTCTAGCTGTGTTTCAATAACCAAGCCACTAAGTTATTTTGATAACTTGGCCGAATGAGTTCAGGGACTGTTGAGGCGTGAGTTTCTCAGGCATTCATACAAAGAAATGAAGGAAAAGCCCTGAAAACCAAACAGGAATCGAGCACGGACTCGCCGCATGGGAAGTTCAAATGCCGCTATACTACGGCGGTGGTCAAAGATATATGGATACAAGACAATTAATTTCGTATGAATTTTCTGAAAAACTAACTCATTCATATTTCATTACTATTAAAGCACATCAGCTATAAGCTAAAGGTTCTGCAGATAAGAGGAGGTGGAACATTGAACTATAATACTATCTCTGTCTCAAAATAATAGCGACATTTCCTCAACGGCCTTGTTTACTCTAGAAACCAAAATGAAGAACCATTTCGCGTGAAATAATGAATAGTGTTATGTATTTGTATCAGTTCAGGTAAATTAAGTGGCTCTTTTATAAATGTGGTTGTTAGTCGACATATACTGGAATCCTATTATGCAGTTAATGTCACCAAAGGAGCCAGTATTCAAACAATGGGAAGAATGATGTAGATCAGAGGTGGCCACGCCAAGTTACATCCGAGTCAAAACTCGGAAAGCACAACAGAAGTTATTGTTATAACGACTCTGAATTGTTGTCCGTCACTCAGAAATGAAGCGATGTTGGTTGCAAACCTCCAGTTTGACTTGGCGTTCGCCAACACTGGTTAGCGGCGAGTCCTTTCTGCTAGAAAAAAAAGTGCCTGGGAAAGAGAGATCTGATAAAGGAAAGTGCTGAAACATTTGCCAGTTAGTCTATTCAACAGTACATGAACCTGTTATCATTGTTGTGAAGGCTTTCCAAGATCTTCCTGCGGAGACGTTGACTCTGCAACATGTCACGATGATGTATGAAGGATTGCTACAAACGACTCACGTGGCGAAGCACGACAGAGGACATTGGTGCTGTACGCCAGGGTTAGTGACTAGTCTTGAAAATATTGCTAATAGCATTTACTCATACTTTTTGATCAGTGGTCTTGAAACTCATATTGATGGACAAATTTTGAGCTCAAAACTGAGATTAGACATGCTGAGCTCATGCATATTCCCTACAGTGTTATATGGATGCTAAACTTGGAGCCTAACAGAAGTGGAGAAGGTTAATATTAGCATCTGCCAACATAAAATGTAGCGGAAAATACTACGGATATCCCTCATGGATCAGCTGTGGAATTAGGAAGATATCGGGACTAAATGATGTGACTCAACGTGCAAACAGCCAGAAGTGGACATATAACTACCACAAGGGATCTAGTATCGATGGGGGGGAAGAGGGAGACCGAGAACGAGATGGACAGACTACTTCAGGAAAGCAGTCGGGCCACGGTAGCCCGGAACCGCAGAACCTGGAACAGAGCTGCAGAAAGGTGAACAACCGAAGTTTTATGTATATAAAACAATAACTTTAGTACAATAATTTTGAAACAGATTAAACGTACTGTCAATTTGTGCTATCTGAAGACAATACACTACTATTTACTTCATGAAGAAACTTATCTTCAGAAAACAACAAGTGGATGAGACAGCTGGCGCTGCAGCTGCAGAGATAGCACAAAGATCGAGCAATGGGAAAGTTTCTGGTTCAATTGGTGTCTTCATTTAGACCGTAACTTCTTAGAAATTACAATTAGTACAAATTGGTTCCTAGGTTACAATTATACGAGTATCTTTTTTATGAAAATATATCGCAGTTAGAAAATAAATGAAGAAGAATGCCTTATTTATCAAATAGTCAAGTTCATAGTTTGATTAAAAAAACTGTGCTTTTGCACATTTCAGATCTTTTGTGCATATGTGTAAATCCTAACCTAGCCACTATAAATGTTGCATTAACACAGCTAGGAATGTAGAGGAATATTATAATTTCATAATCATTACAAGTTCCTCAAATGATGCAATTTCGCCTAATGTTTCATATTCGGAATGCAATGTTCACATTTTAGTAGCAACAGGCTCTAGAAGTGGTACATTTTTTTTATTCCTGCATGGTATAAAAAAAAACGTCATAAAACTGAACAACAGAAACTCGATCGTGCATGCCCTGCTTAAACACGATTAATTCCGAAATCAGCATATATCACGACTGCATATACAATCGCGTTATCCGTGCTAGCTAACCCCTAATATTATTTTAATGTCAAAATTGATAAATAGAGTGATTATATGGAACGCATAGACGTATTTAAATGTCAGCCGAACTGCCGTCTGTACGACCGCTACCATTTCCGCCGGGGAGGTAATTTACACCGAGAGATATTGAAAGTAATGTAAACTACATGGCTAATCTAGGCCACCAATCATCGACATGTTTATGATTTCTATCAGTATATGTCGCTGGGGGGTCTATTGCCAACTTGTCATTGCGGAATAATAAATAATCAAGCAAATAATAAAATACAGCTTCGAATGTTCCGTCGGAGTTAGCACGTTCGCTCGTTCGTTAGTCCGATCGTAGATCTGATGATACATAAAGCTCCATGTGTGTATTTTCGCAATGAAAGCAAAAACGAGGATGCTTTAGCTCTTTTATTGTGACATGCAGCACACTATCCAAAATAAACTGCGCTACGGTTTTATTGTATAACACTGGCGAGCTATGCAGGAAAAAAGATATATTAATATTTTGCCGTTCTAAACGTGCAACCCAAATTGTATGTGAAGCAATTTTAGTGCTGTGTGTTAAGTCTGATAAACTGCAGGCAAGCTGGAACTATTTATGCACATAAGGATTACACCAGTACTCTATGCACAAAGTACAGAAGTGCAGTCTTCCCAAAATGACTTATGCAGAATTTTCCCGTTGTGTTAAATAGCTCGATGGAAAATTTACTTGATACTTAATTTATAAACCGCGTCTAAGTGAGTGTTTGGTACTTTTGAGTTATTCACACATTCTGCACCTGGGCTTCTCGACCTGTAACATTTGTGGGTATGATTTCGAAGATAATGAGATGCGAGTATGTTAAAAATGGACAACGGCAATTATGTGCTCAGTATTTAAAAAAGAAAGTGCAAAAACATCCAACCTTTCAGGCGGGTAATCAATAATTCTATGGTGTGAACTCCCTGCCTTTCCAAAAATTCAGATCTAAAGCCTCAAGAGTGCAAATGTGCTCCTTCCTACATGCAACCGTCTGAAAATTTTTGCAAAACTAACACGCTTCGTTTTACAAAACCACTGAAGTCACAGTCGCTCTGGAAGTTAGAAATAAAATAAACGGAAAGGGAAAGTTGCTACCAGTTGACTAAGGAGTTGAAAGGTTCTCTTAGAATTTCTGCTGCTATCGGAACCAAGACAGAAGCGCCAGCATGGTTGCCACATGATGCGCATAGAAAATATTTGAATACAATCATTAAGAGAAGTTTTATGCCAGAGAACGAAGTAAAGGATTTTGGAATACAATAAAGAGAGTTTCGAGGATACCACACCAAAAATAACATTTTTGGACACATTGATAGTGGAATAAACTCAGAAAAAGAGGGACAAGGTGCATTTTGCCTCGACTCTTTTCTTTACTCGACGTCAACGCGTTTGTTTGTTTCTGATTCTTGTGGTCCACTTAGAGATTTTTAACATAAGTAAAACTGTGTAACAGTAATGCATATTTACGCAAAGAAATGATATTAGCTCTAAAAACTCGGCCTATAAATTTTGTTCGGAGGTCTCTTCTTTCAGGCTTGAGGTTCTTTACGTGCCGTAAATGTACGACACGGCTTTACTTTCTTTCCGAAGGAAGCCATACTTCCTTAGGTCCCAGCCAGGATCGAATCCGCGATCTTGGGTTTAGGAGGCAAGTATGGTTACCACAAAACCACCAGGACAGAATGTATATAGCATTGAAGAGAGATCGCAAAGCAGAAGAAAATGTTGAAAAGTCTTGCAGAATATACGTTAGTTGATATTATCTCTGTCTAATCTATAGTTTTAATTTTAATGATTTCTTCGCCTTATCACCTTGTTTAATATATGGCCTTTTCCAAGCATTACTAATATATCAACAAAATACGTACATATTTCAAAATTGCCTATTTTTCTTAACCTTAAGCTTTTCATCGACTATTTCACTTATGTGACATCATCTTAAAATAGACTAAAGAAACGAAACAAAATTTTGAATTTGACCAATTACAGCCGGACATCGCAGTGAAATTATCGAAAAAAATAATCACACCCGTTTTATCACGCGACGCGCCTTTGTCTTGTGGTCATTGTACCCAACTTTATACCTCCACTATATAATTCCTGGGCACGCATCATTGACCACTATTCTGTGTTTTCAGTAATTTAAAATTAACTAATTTCATGTGTATTCACTAAAGCAATTGTTTTTGCATATTCATTAAAACAGTCTGAAATCATTTTATAACTTATGTTAACAATATCTACCTAGGCAGCACGTTGTTAAGAACGGTAAAATGCTTTCTCTGTTTTGTTTTTCTCAGTTGGTATTAGTAAATCGAACGGTAGCGACTGTAATAGTCCACTTTCGTCTGTTTCATTCTCACGGTTTCTGAATATTTAGGTATTCATGACTAAGTATAAAATTTCATACAAGCGAATATACAGGGTGACATTTTAGACTGCCAAATCCATTGCAGTATCGCAAGACATGAAAAATAAATTCTGAATTACAAAACGCTGAGACATTTTCTGCGTTTTATCACAAGTAATATTTATTAGGACTATTTCACGAATAAAATAAGAATTTAAATATATTTCCCGTAAACTTCGCTTATAATATTGTAATAATTGTACATTTACATTATGAATACTTAACCTTTTCAAGCCATCTAGCAACAGATGAATGTCGATTGTCATTAATGCCAATAGAACATCCAAATACAGGTTTGGGACTCTTTCATGAATAGAATAAGAATAAAAATAATATATATATATATATATATATATATATATATATATATTATTTTTATTCTTATTCTATTCATGAAAGAGTCCCAAACCTGTATTTGGATGTTCTATTGGCATTAATGACAATCGACATTCATCTGTTGCTAGATGGCTTGAAAAGGTTAAGTATTCATAATGTAAATGTACAATTATTACAATATTATAAGCGAAGTTTACGGGAAATATATTTAAATTCTTATTTTATTCGTGAAATAGTCCTAATAAATATTACTTGTGATAAAACGCAGAAAATGTCTCAGCGTTTTGTAATTCAGAATTTATTTTTCATGTCTTGCGATACTGCAATGGATTTGGCAGTCTAAAATGTCACCCTGTATATTCGCTTCCATTATTGAATAGGTTCTTACGTCTCTCAGATAAAATGCATTCTTACATCAGCTAGGAAATCAATGGAATAAAACTTTCAACCTCTTCTTTTCCCTTTTATTTCTTTCCATTCTGACTCCCAAACTACATCGCACGAGCAAATCTAGTTCTGCTTTGGAACGGAAATGAGAACCGAAAATTCAAATGCTGATTTCGATTCCAAAGTTATGGCGGATGTGCTGATAATTTAGTAGGGAAATTATGAGACCTCTACACTCGTTATTGCCTTTCACGAAGATGCAAAGATAATGTTTTCTAACTGAAGAACCGTTGTAGTTATGAAGTTGCTCGCAAAGTTGTGCGAAATTATAAATGAGCAAACTGCAAGCGCCGGATATTACCGAGTCAAACGCATGATATAATTGAGAGGATATTACTGGGATATAACAACATCTGATAATCATAACAAGAGTGACCTTTCATTGGTCCATTGATGATAGACCGTGGAAAATCATATCGTACATAACTTACACGCAAACTTTCAAAAATATACCTTTATAATTATCTCACCATTACTTAAACATGAATTGAACATACAGAGCAATTCCAAATTTTAATCTTTCTTGATAATGCTCTTTTTAATCTGTGATAGAATATAGTTTCTTGTTACAAAAATCTGCT
Source organism: Metallyticus violacea (assembly GCA_030762175.1). Classification (NCBI taxonomy): domain Eukaryota; kingdom Metazoa; phylum Arthropoda; class Insecta; order Mantodea; family Metallyticidae; genus Metallyticus; species Metallyticus violacea. The sequence continues at coordinate 92,056,056 of CM060839.1, forward strand.
TTAATCTGCCTCTTTTGATCGTTTTTACCATGAAATTCTAAAAATGTTATAACAGATTCATTCCTACAAACAGCACGATACATGTCCCAAACGTATTAAAGTCTTATACACAGTTTAAAACTTGTGATGTTTAAGTAATTGGATTAGATGGTATACAAATCGCACTTCTAATGAATGTACCTTTAAGTGTTCTTGTATATTTTATACATTTTAGAACCAAATTATTTTTTTTTTCAGTTCTTCTATGTCCTCTGTTGAATATATATTTTTCAAAATTTTCGTTTTCTTATTATAAACTGTTTTTCTCAATTTCGGTTAGTTTAGATTAGACTAAGTAGATTCCTGGTGACTATCCCTTGGGACAAGCGATGATAGGACATCGAATCTTGAGCCTACGATACTAACATAAACATACCTGGCTCTAGTTTGGAGAACAGGCTGAGTATATCTGGGTGTCTGGAAACACAGAGCGGAGAACAAAAGAAGACCCATCCCATCCGAATATTAAATATATTTCGCTTTACTTTACTTGAATTCCAGAAATTAGTGACTAAAATATTCATGTGATTGTTAAATGTGGTTTTGGAAAAAAATTAAAATTTATATTAAACCTATAAGATCAGTGATTCAAAATAAATGTAAAAATTAACAAATAAATTAACCACAACAACAGCGTAATATTTCTCAGGCGTTAAGAGCCGTTCACACTAGTATAGTATTGGAAAGGAAACCTTCTGAATACGCAGTAACATTCATGACTTCAGTATGCTTAATCGTGCAACAGAAATACGCAAGATTTCTAACTGGTAAGTATGGAGACTAAGTTACCCCTGAGATTTTTTTTTCCGACTGAGGAGTATTGTAAGCAAAGATAAGGATTTCAAGCCATTGTAGGTTATTAGAACCACTGGTACAACATTCCAATATAGCGGCATTTAATGATTAAAAAAAAAAATTTGATTTTACAAAACAAAGTATACAACATTGAACAACTATAAAATATTTTAACATTTAACAATCCTATAAAACATTTTTTCTAACAATACAAACTAATAAAAATTAAAGGAGTTTCAAACATGTATAAGATTATAACTGTAGGAATTCAGACTTGTAGTCGTAAATATCCTTTTCTTAAAAGGTTCTGTTTCCCTGCATTCTGCAGGTATCGCTTTCTCCACACAGTGGACAAATTCTTTCCCCGGAAACATGAATTATTTTATTTCCTTTCCAAACGCCTAATCTGGGCCATGAGAGACCACTACTTTCTCCTCTCCTTTTCCGCAGGCATCTAAGTAATCCTCCCTACTCCATACCTACCTATTTGAGCCTGCAGGTTAAGCGAGACCTTTTCTGCGCATCGTGATTCACTGTTTTGTCTGAGTATATCCCACAAATGTCTGTTTACAATTTTCCAGCCAATGACACGCAATGATCTGATATTGATTTCGGGCTTATTGAGGACAAGAAAATCTTCCAGTGTATTTAAAAGGAATTGGGTCTGAAAACCAGCAGTGTTTGTGGTGCTGCATGGCTTAGCGCCTTCCGACTTTAGAGTGCACTGCAGTTTTCTCTATCAGGACCCATCGACGAGCGTTAGCAGAGTGCCTTGTGCTCCTTAGCGGGCACGTAAACAAGCAGAACGTCAAGTCCCTTGATGAGTTCCTGCAAAGACCTTTAGATTTTGAAAAAGTAAGGGGATGGCCAGCTGTGCTATGGATTTGTATTTCATTGAGGATGATAGTGATTTGACCATTACTGTCAACTCTGATATCCACTAGCAACAGGCACTTCAACACTTCCATGCCAATTTACTTTAGTGGATTTGTAGCAGCTGGTCTTTCAGCAGGGACTACTAGTCTTTCTAAATAGGATTGTGTCCAGGAGGTCTTTCTTCAAAAGACTAGACCTCAAGGTATTAAATATTTCTGTGGGGTATAATGAAATGGTTTGATCCTGTGACAAGTAACCTTCATGATCTGCGTGAAACACTGAATGTGTGATAACTGCATTGCTGTATGCTGCCCTGCGGCATGAATCATTGGCCGCATGAACCACGAGGTGAACTATATAGTATAATACATCCTTTAGAAACATTGTATTTTCTAATTTGATGTACAATCCACATAGTTCAACACTTGCTAAAGCCCTTTAGTTCTTAATGCTGATATTTTCACAAAGAGATGTTAATGCTATATGACCTACAATGTAAATACCACACTGCTTCATGTTCATGTATCATTTATTTGTGGTACGAAGTAGACTATAATGCTGATATTCTTTATAAGAGTATTATACTTCTGGGGGAGTGAATGCCGTCCCCAGTAGAGCCGTTTGAGCGTTAAGCTAAATGGGTCACTGCGGAAATCCCTTCAAACTCCATCCCCCAAGGACTTCTTTCTAATCGATTCCATCCTTTCGATTACGACGAAAAGATAGAGGATGTAGGAGTCTCAAAATTTAATGACGTGTGCACCGACTGACACCCTAACATTTCAGATAATGCTATTACCTTTGCTTCAGGGCGGCGCCCGTATGAGGAACCTGCGCACGGCTTTTCTCTCTCATTTTTTTTTTCCGAAATGCGAGAGCAAGTCCCTTCCTCCTCACATGGAGCAGCGAAAGGGTGGCAGGGGGGATGGTATGGGGTGGGCTTTGGGTGCGGCAGCGGGAGATAACGAGAGGGAACAAATGACGTCATTAAACGCAGAGGACTCGAAATAATGACCTCTCTGCGCGGGCCCTCCACTTTAAAACAAAATCGATTCCATTGACCGGAAGCTAATATATAACTAGATGCTTCTGTGGCCTGCAGTCGGGAGAGGGGTAGGAAAGACGGGTTTGTTCTCCATCAATTTGCTCAACATTATACAACAAAATGCTGTTCTACAAAAATAAAATCTGCCCTTTTTTTTTAACGATACACAGCAGTGCACTCGTTAGTAAAATCGGGTAAAGAGACTGAAATAGCAAGCAACGTCAAAAACTCGCATGTTCATTACCTACCAGACTGGAAAAACTGCAGCTCTTTATGTCATTTCCGTTTGCAAAGAGGATTGCAACGTTCTGTCATTTGTTTCTGTAAAACCAAATTAATCCAGTACCCCACGATAGGTCAAGTAGTCACAATTTTGCTTAATCTGTTAAAAATCTTTAACAACAAAATAACATTAAGTCACTGTAATATTTCAACAGTTTACTTTGGATTTTGATATTATCAGCCCTCTATCTCTCTTGTTATACATTCGTTTGTTCATGCAAATTGAGTTGACCCCATCGTCTAATACTTTTTATTATCTGGTTTGTATCAGGTAACGTTCTGAGTTTCCTTCATCTATCAGCAATTCTGTTGTGAATTCGTATTCCAAAATATTAAACACATTTATTGCGACACATATGTTCGTGATGACCGAATGGGGATGGTAGCGCATGCGTAGTAAAGACATGGCGTTAAGGTATTCCAAGATTAGGCTGACTTGCGCCTTCTTCGTCGAGACGTGGAAAGGAACGGACGTGCCCCAGTCCTCTAAGGTCATCTATGGATAGGACACCGATTATCAGTTTAGATATGTAACTCAGGTATTAAAATGATCTTTATGATGAAAAGACTCGTATATCTTTGTTTATAACGATGGTTAGCTTTAATTAGTTTATTTTGGTATTTAGTAGTTGATTGAGAAATGGATATAACAGTTTAGGGCAGCTTAAGATCTGAGTATACTATCGAATGTAGCGTTATTAAAGACTATTGAATTTAGGAAGTGAACGAGTGCTCTTTAAATTTAACTCAATTAGCGACATATTGGTGGAAGATATTTAATAGCACGACACTATTAAGTGTGGCATAGGCATTGCTATGTGCAGCCCTAAGTCTGCTGAACCTCGTAATAGATATTACAGTTTACAGTCTATTGTTTTAAATAGTTCAGCACGAGCTGTTAACTTTTTAAACCACACTCGTATTTCCCTACAAATTACTTTCAGGCATTTCTCTGCGATAACAATGATTCTAAAAGATTAAAGAGAAAATGTATCATTTGATTTGTCAATAAAAGTCATGACGTTATATTTATTATAAATAAAGTAGCAAATAACGCAAGACTGATGAAAGGCTATGATTCGGGAGTATAGATTTAATGTCGCGGCTATATCAGCAACACAACCAAGCTCATTCAAAATAATGAAAGCTAATACATGCTATCAAGGTGTACCTTTCAAGCCTGCAGCAGGGCTTATTGTTCACGAGCAACGAGCAAAGAACGAGGAATATAAAAGGATCTTCTTAAGTTTCACTGTTCACGTGGTCCTAATTATGTGAAAAACCACGGGGCACCCTTCAGTGCTTCTATTTTCTGGTTATAATTAACGTGCAGATCGTATGAAGCACTGCGTGTTGCAGTTTTTGTTAGCTAACGCCAAGGGGAGGCTTCTTTAGGCCACAGCTTGAAGTACAAAAATCTCATTCCCAGCTGCTAAGTTCGTGTTACCTCACTAGACTTAAACTCTGATTAAAATAGAAACATAAATCAGATAGACAACATTGGAGCTATTCCAAAGTCGGGACAGCTTTCAAACCTGCCAAAAATTAACTAAAATGAATCCTTTTGCAATGAAAGGTATTTAATATAATTATACTTCTGTTCGCTAACACTACTGAGACTTTTATTTTGGAAATTTAGCACTTTATATATACTTGTCTTTACACTTCTAGTTACTTTAATTTAATATGAACATCTTAGAGATTTTGCCATTCCAAGAGCATACAGGCTTTGGCTCTGTAAACTGATATATTATATAAATATAAAGTATGTCCCAGCAGTTTCTTTGTATAGCCTATACAAACACTTAATATTTAATTATTAATAAATAACGTTCGCAAACACTATAACATATTTTAAAACTAAATTGTGTTATACGTTTCAATTTTATTCGGTCGTTTGGAATTTAATGATTTTGTGATTTAAACTCCAATAAAACACGTACACATTTTTGCAAGTTCATTTCTGTTATTTTGCTAAAAATCGCGATGATGAAAGTTCTAAATGCCATATCACAGCTTCTTCTTGATTATTGAAGACTTTTATTTTTCAGTAAATTATCCAGATATTTCAATAAACAAAAATGCGTTAGTGAAAGGTCAAATGACACTAGACAAAGTTTTGTGTCGTAGTTCATTTCAGTGTGCTGACTGTTCTTCTCGCAGCTTCAGGAACATTTTCTCAGTTTCTCCGAAGCAATTGTTTCATTACGATACAGAAGATTGTAGAGTATCAACCTATGCCATCTCCATAACCTTCTTCTGGCAACATTTTGGTTTTGCATAGCGTTTCGAAGTTTCATTGGGATTCAGATATTGTGCCGGTCAATTGTGGTTTTCCTAAACAATGCACTTTTCATCAAAAATTACAAAACGAGCCAAAAATGTTCTTTTTTTTTGCGCAAAAGTAGTAAAGCACACGATCTTGCCCCCCCCCCCCCCAAATGCTCACAAACAGATGAAAGTGCAAGCCTGAGTTGCTTAACAGGTTATCGAGTAGTTTGACATCTATTTATTTCAACACGTGATCCTGATGGTTTAGTGGTAACCATGGTTCACGGTGGTGGGATCCGATTTTTTACGTCTAAAAATATCCATCAATTCTGGCTAGAAAAAACTAAAAATATTTTCGCGCTCTGATTTGAATGGAACGCTATTGACCAGAGATAATAAACAGTTATATACCAAATAATAATAATAATAATAATAATAATAATAATAATAAAATCAATCGGCTACAAATAACTTACTTTCATAGTGTGCTTTTCACAGTTTAAACTAATGTATTTGCATCTGCTTATAGTCATAATCACAGGCATAAAAAGTAATATGATATATCGTCACACCTTGTCGATAACATACTTGACCTTCTGGAGCTTGTACTACGAGAAAGGAAATGGCTACATGCAAAAGTACAGCTCCTGCTTTCATACCGCCGAGCGTTACAACCAAAACTGTAATATAAAGTTAATTCGTCTTGATATAATGCTTTATTTTCAGTTTTAAATCAGCAGTCAAGTATTGGCTGCGAATTATTAATTAGAACATTGTGCAACCATGAGCAGGTAAGATTGAGAGGGTACATGATATGAGCACTCAGATTAAAAAAGAGACTTAAAACGATAGGGCTGGGTTCCATTCGGATAGCGGGTTAGAGTAATAGAAGGAGCGCATGGAGGAAGGCTAAGAACCGCTGAGGGATATGAATAGAAAGCAGACAATTGCGCAATGCAGAAAGATGATAGTAAAATCAGGGCTAAAATCTAAGTGGAGGATAGAGCAGTGCATCAAAATAGGGGCCAAACTCACGAAAACAAGAGTTTGAATGACTTAGTATTAAAGTCACCGACGAAAATGAGCGGAGCATTTGCCCCCCCCCCCCATTTGTGGAGAGGGAGAATCATACTGGCTGAATGAAAAGGTAGGAAGAATAGAGAAAAAAGTATTTACCACGATCCTTTACGGGGTCGAACAGAGGGAGATGGTCATGCTGTGCTCTGCTGGCAGAAAGGAAGGAGGGAGGAGAGGTTAGATAAATTTCTGATGAAAGTGAGACAGCTCAGATTTGAAATGGCTGATAGCCGGAGAGGGGGTTCAGATGAAACAAACTGAGTGAATCCATCAGTGTGTGAGAAACAATCCGTATGTTGCTTATTTTTATTTATTTAATTATTAAATATATATGTCGTTTTATAGTTTATTTTGAAATGGATAATCTAATATCTTGTGTTAAATCAAACATACCTAGTGTACCGTAAAAGCACGCACTTAATTTTTTTGCCACTCCTACTTCTTGGGCAATTTTCTCCGTCGATGTGTTTCTCGGTTTGGGAGCATATGCCCCTAGTGACTAGTTCTCGAGGACACAGGTCCTCTTGCCCCGTGTAGTTTGAGAAACAACAATTAATTAGAAGGAAGCACTTAATTACGATTGTAGCATCGTTTGGTGCGTTAAACATTAAACAAAAAATTATTTATCATTTTAACTCATTGCAATTGTTGTATAATATATTGCTTAGTGCTAATGACTCTCAAGGATACATCTAATTTGATAATACTATTGAAAACATTTTGGCGCTATTACACCACGATTTCGATCTCCCTCCCAACTATCACCTACTTTTTCTTGTCAATAACTACACTAGAGGTTTCTGTCTTAGCGATGAAATTAGCTGAAACGGATAACTTGATTACTGACCTCCCCATAATGCTAGACAGTAACTAATAAATAACAGGGCTGATAACATGAGAGAACAGGTTTCGTAAGTGATTAATCAAGCAATTATCTGCAGCTAAGTTTCATAAAATAATATCTGGATACTTTGAAGTGTCCTAACAATGATAAAATGGCTTTGTTGTAATTCTGTGTAAATTTGCTTTCTGCAAAAATTTCCATTACATGTGTATTCACAGCCACTAAGAATAATAAATTAGGGCGAGTAATTGCATTATACTCTTAGTGTCTTCAATATTAACAATGAAATGCGAGAATGTAATGTCCACTGTTATGTAAATAATAGCAGAATACTTTTACATTTCTTTACGTTTTTGCGTCCGGCATACATTTCATGTGGGAGAGGGTAACAAAATCAATCAGCCAACGAGACACTTGTACCTTCGTGTAATAATGCACAGTGTGTGTATGTGTCGAATTAAAATATGATTGCAGCATTTACAATATCGGGTCTCTCATAACCGTTTCAAATAGAGTCTGGCATGAATAAATTAGCAGTAAATTACGCTTTGTTTATAATTCATTAGCTGGACGGATTTCAATATATTTCCTCGTTTGGTTTTAAACTTTGTTATGCTCCGGAAAATAAATATTACCAGCTATTGAATAAAACATATAGAAAATTTAAAACAACAAACGTTCTGTGATGGAAGGGAGGGGTTGAGTTTGGGGAACGGATGTGACAGGCATTAATGCTGTAACTTTATATCGGTACCATTCAAATTTTACACGCTGCAGAGATGCGCTGTTGTATCGCCTGTGTTCATACTGTTCATTGTTTAAGACTCGCAAGTGATTCAGACAGCAGAAAGTTAGCTCAAACGCTATAGGATTAATCACAGAACTGCACTAACTCTAAAATATTATGTCTGTATATTAGAGATGCGCTATTACTATACAGGATGGTTCACCCGCTACAACCCCAAAACAATTGTCTATAAAAGGTATATTATTTAAATAACTATTTATAAACATGTGTATACAGCCCTTCAGTGATGCAAACAGCAACAGCAACAACAGTTTCCATATTCCTCGTGTCAAAAACAGCAAAACAAAAGCAAAATACCGTGTGTCAAGAAGTAGATGTGGCGGACAATGAAGAACGTATTCGGGCATCCAGATCTCCCGGTCTAACTTCTTTCTCTGGGATCTATTGAACGATAAAGAGTAACCTATCACAATAAAAAATTATATCCCAGATTCATGTAGTGATAACATATTTATAATGAGACAAATTATTGAAAAACGTCGTGAATTTAATGTAGAAACTCAAACTCATATAGCGTTTATTGGCTATGCGAAAGTAAAAAAGACCCTTTTATGAAAAACATCAGAAACAAAAGCTTTATCAGTGCCATTAAGAGTTTGTATGTAAATACCAAAATAATTATTTATTTATGTCTTAAAATGTGAGATGAAATTTTAATAAATCAAGGTGTTCGAAAAGGGTGGAGTTCATTGCCCTCTTTATTTAATATTGACAACCTGGAAAAATGAAATACATTCTGGGATTAAAATAAAACTAAGGACTTTACTATACGCTGATGGTAGAAAAGTTAGCGAAGAAACAAAAGATAATATACAAAGAGTATTGTACAGGTTAAGCCAAAATATAATATATTATAATTGAACTATGTCTACAAACAAAACAAAGACAAGAACCCTGTTAGATCGAAGATGCTAATAAAAGAAAAAAACATTGCAACAGGTATCTCACTTCATTTATTTAGATTGTGATATTAGTTTTAAATTTGACAAAGGCAATGAGACGAAAGTTAACATATTTCAAACCAGAACAACTAGAAGATTGATTGATTTGATTTATTTTCGGACGCTCTTTAACATCTCAGGCCATTAGCGTCCCATTCTATTCAGGGCGTGAAACGACCGATAAATTTTGCTCAGAGGTCTCTTCTTTCAGGCCAACTAGAAGAGAAACACAAATGAAGTTTTATAAGGTTATGGTGACGCTTACTCTTATATCTGGTTCTGAATCGTGGACATTGACGAAAAGTGAGGAGATCGGAGATGAAATGTGTGAGATATGCACTAGAGTTGATAAAATAATACGATTAGATTTGAATATTTTTTTCAATTAACGATACGATAGATGTAAACAAAATGAAATGGAAACATCATATTGAAAGGATGACAGAGAATAGAATGCCAAAGAAGATATTGAATTATAAACCAATTAGAAGGAGAGATTTGGGCACACCTCGTAAGAGGGGGCTTGACAGGTAAAATCGCCTAATCTTTTAAAGGGGAAGAAGAGATTGAAGCTATTGATGTAGCCAGTTTGGAAGAAGTTTTCCAGAATTTGGAGAAATGCATACACATATGCATGGATATGAGAATAGATTTTCAATAAAGGTTATAAGTAGGCACTGTTTGGCATAGTTGAAGATATGGGTATACAAAATTGTAAGTAATTATCTAAATAATATCATTTTCATAGCCAGTAAATAGTCTACGGAGAGAAGTAAAACAATTGAAAGGAGTTCTGTAATCCTATATTTTAATAAACATTGGTTTAGTATCTAAATTGACGTGTTTTTTAAAATTAATCTTTTTGTTAAATCCTTAATAAGTAATATCATGTATTGGGGTATTGCCGAAATATAGATCTTCGCATCTTAAACAGCCATCTGTGATGACAGCATCTTGAAGGCCTGTTTTATTCCTTTTCCCTTGTTTGGTATTTTATTCTTTATGTAATGCCTGAATATTTTTCTTCACATTTTTATTTGGCATGCTTCTATTGTTTGTATGTTTTGGATAGGCTCCATGTTTGAGATCTATATGGATGATATGGGAGGATGCACATGTTTACCGTTTCTTCTTTCAATATTAATATTGTCTGATCTATTCAAAATTTCAATTTCAGTTTCCAAAATTTTGCCCATGCTCCGCAGTGTGTTGAAACATTTTCTTAGTAAATGTATTGTTGAAGAAAATATTTTGCTGCATATTAAGGTATTTCCTTTATATATTATACAGAGCCCTCGTTTGGACGCGTGGCCGGCTATACGGGAAGTTACTTGGCACCGGGAAGCACTATGCTTCCCGGCGGAGTCGGATATTCATATTCCCTTAAATTCAAGCGCATAGATTTCTACAGCACACCAAACACCAATTTTTTCGATCATGCAATGGCATTTTGTGTACAAGATCGGGGCTTTCTGCGCTCCAGTATCTATCTATAGTTCTGTATTATAGAGCTTTAATTTTAAAAGTTTAGGGCATTTCAAACCGAGGTTTGCGAAATTCTTGATTCCTGTGCAAGTTTTCTGAGAGATTTCTCTGGATTTCGTTATGACATTTCTCTCATATCAGCAGTTTTTCCTTTGTAAGAACACGGGTTTTACTTCCGGTTTCTTATCAAAAACAGATCCCGTTTCCTCAGATATGTTCATAAGATTACGAACTGTTTCTTTGTGAGGCGCTCCAGCAGCAGGGAAATCTGTCTATAAATCGCTGTCTGAGAGTTTGTTGTCACTATGACGATTGTGTGTGCAAAAATATATCGTCATTTTGCCATTATAACAGCACTAAAACACTTGGTCTCACAACGTTCAACTCCTGTTCAGCACAAAGACTTCGCAAACACACCGAGAGGACGGAAAGTGGAGGGGATTAGAACCGATTAGAAAAGGCGCACAAATCCCTTTTAAGCTACGCATCCAAATGAAGGTTCTGTAGTTTCATGCTACTGTTATAAGTTTTTCGAAGACATGGGTCATTATTTAGTCCTTTTTGGTTCATTTGCAGTCCTGCTTTTTTGGCTATTTAATTCTTAGTTCCGCTGGAAAAGGGGACTACAAACACAATATCGTCCTCGAATCAGAGATTGCAAAGTTTTCTTCCATATATATTTGTATCATCTTCAATTTTTCTAAACGTATCTCTTAAAATATTTAAACAATTTTGAACGTATTGAGTCTTCCTTTTTACACATCTTTTTAATTAAAATTGTCTTAAAGCAATTCATGTTAGCTATAGTTATTAAATACATTAATTTAAACATTAACCATAACTACATAAGATCTGGCTGTATATTTATCGTCTTTTAGGTCGGTTTTACCATACTGTTTTGCGAGAGCCTTGGTTGTGCAGCCAGACTGTGGTCTTTATCGTCTAGCTGACCTAGTTTTCATAAAAAATGGAAAACCGGAAAATTCCATGTAGCCATCTTCAGTGTGCTATACATTCTGGGGTTATCTTTGTTTCCATAAACTTCACTCTTCGGTTTGCCGGGCAGAGCAGCATCCTGCTGACACGAATATCTCTGCTTATCGCGCCTTTCCTAAACCACGCAATGAATCCGGGCGCTCGGCGTGTTTTTGGGGCGATGCCCACTAAACTGTTGAAAGGAAGGGCGTATGACTTGCCGCCCCTGTGTGGAGATAACGTCATAGGGCAGGAATACATGTCATTAGCATAATGTCAAGAGGGGCATTCTATATCCCAGCCTGGGGAATCACACATTTCTATATACTATGGAGCTCCAGCGATAAGCAGAGATGGACAACGTGGTGTGTATGCTTCGGAGCAGTTTTCTAGCGAAGTCAGTGGCATAGCCTGAACCTTTCAAAGAAATAGTGCGGCAGTGTTTGCCACTAGATCAAGCCAATAGATACATTTTTAATGCGAGAGCAACTGAATTACCAACTTCTAACCGTTCACGCCAAAATATCTTTGCTTGCTAAAAATCTTAAGATGAAGTTTGCTAAAACTTGAAATGAAATGTCCTTACTATTCAGATAGGCACGTTTATTGTCAGTTTGCATAACCAGACTTGTGTAGTTCACTTTTATCTGAAAATACTTTGGGAGAATAATATTTGTATGCTGTTTTCAATTTTTGGAATTCTGTACTTTGTGACCAAGTAAACCAGAGGCAAAAATGTATTGAAACAAATCTTTTGGGACAAACAATACTCTTTTGGATTTCTATCCTTTTGTTTTGGTAAGACATCTAAGAAAATCATTTCTTCGTTGCCTTAAAAGACGGAAATTGTTTTTATGGCGCTTTCCCTTCTCCTGACTAGCAAAAATTGGAAACACTCAATATTCCATCATCTTTAAATTCAGATTTAAATAAGTTTCGAATGCTGCGAAGCGAACTTTATAGTTACAAAAATTAAAGTAAAACTTAACCCATGTAACATGTAAAACAGTTATAATTCTACATAGATGTCCAACGAATGACAGTCTAAATGTAAATCGTTAATAAAAAACAAACAAAAAAGAAAAAAAAAAAATAAATGAAATACTTAAACACAAAACCAAAACCCCATTTAATTCCAAACAATTGGTTAAAATTAAGTAAATTTCGTGGTAAACCCGCGCCCCCAAGTTTTGCCCAATAACGGCATAGCGGGTTTCAAGTCTGAGTAAGTACTTATTTAACAAACATTTAATATAATATATATATATATATATATATATATATTCTGTTAACAACGGTTAACAGAAACCTAGATTGTTAGGCAACTGTAAAAACACAAAGTATGTGGTAATAACCCCATTTAAAATTTAGCATCAAAATTGACCGTTTCATTTAAATTTTCAAAATTGGGGTGGCCGGGGATAAAAATCGAAGCCAAAATATGATCAACATTGATTTTAAATCCCAGCCTATATCGGCCACCCCAATTTTGAAAATTTAAATGAAACGGTCAATTTTGATGCTTAAATTTTAAATGGGGTTATTACCACATACTTTGTGTTTTTACAGTTGCCTAACAATCTAGGTTTCTGTTAACTGTTGTTTTAACATTAACACATTTAATGTAATAATTATACTCAGAAATAAATTGTACCGTACAAGAAATAACAGAATATAAGCGGATTAGCCAGAAGTTCCGAAGGAAGCTGTGTGACTGTGGTATTAGTTATATTATTCAAAATAATTTGTTTTTTCGTCCTATAATTAACGGATTTATTTTTCACTGATCAAAATAAAATACAATAAAAATAACGGACTGAAGATGAAAATCAAAGTTAATAACGTTTTAGATTTCACCCCCAGCCACTCCCACTTTGCTATGTGGTTAGTACAAGTGGATATCACATACTGACAACATCATGTCGAATTGCAGGCAAAGTTCTATATTGCGACAAGTGAGCGTCATTTTATTGAAACCTTCTGAAAAGTAGTGAAATATTCTTCAAAAGGTCATTTTACACAAATATTAATTTGCAATGAATGTAATTTTACTCACAAGGAGCTATGAGGTAACCTTCTTATCTTACAATAGCTTATGGCGTATGGAACATTTAAAATAATTTACAGCATTTTAAACATTTATCAAATTAAATATAACTTCCATCCATATCACTTCTGACAAGAACCGCCACGGGTGGCCGAGATCGTTAAGTCTCGGACTCGTGAGCGGGAGGTCTGGGTTCGAATACCGCCAGGACCGTCCTTCCTGACTGAGGTTTTTTCCAGGTTTTCCTCAGTCCTCATAAATGGCAAATGCCGGGGAGGTACCGTAAACTTAGGCCTGGAACGATTCCTTCCATGAAATCCTTTCCCAATATATCATTTCATTTCATTCATCACCTGTGTCCACCGCCTGTGGTACCTCTGTAGTAAAAACGGGCGTTAAACACCATTCATTCATTACTTCTGACAAATGTTAACAGTATGGTAATATACATGCTGTTTGAATCATTGTGAATTATTGTGGAAATATTCTAGTTAGTGTGAAAAATAATATTATACATGTTTTTCACTATTTTTCTTTAAATTACATAAACAATTATCAAAACACGTTTTAGTAAGTGTTAATATGTATGTATTAGATTCCCTTAAATTAAAGATTTAATAGAGGAATAAAATATATTTTAGAATATCACTTATCAGTGAAGCATAAATCTCAACTCTCAAATACTTTCTTAATATAACATCTACTCCTTTTGGTATTTCCCAGTTCATTGAAATGCATCGTCACACAGGTTTGCAACTTAAACTTCTTCTGATGTGGCTATTTGGTGTAAACGTTGCTAGGTGCAATAAAGAAATAAAATAGCCAAGAATGACAAATTATGTTAATGAATATTTTCCAATTAAGATTGCTCATTATTATCATTACCAGGGACCAGATTGCCATGCAAACAAGGTGATATATGTTTTATAAAAATGTAAATAGAAGTTAGGCATGTTTTCTTTGTTATCAAAACTGACTTTACTGCCACGGGTGGCCGAGAACGTTTAGACGTGGAATCGTGAGCGGGAGGTATGGGGGTCGAATCCCGCCAGGATGCGCTCCCTGACTGAGGCTTTTTCCAGGTTTTCCTCAGTCCTCATAAATGGCAAATGCTGGGGAGGTACCCTAAACTTAGACCTGGAAAGTTTCTTTCTTTAAAAAAAATCTTTTTCCAGATATCATTTCATCTCATGTATCATCAGTGTCACCGCCTGTGGTACCTCAGTAGTAAAAACGGACGTTAAACAACATTAAAAAAAAAACGGACAATTCCTTGTAATTCAATCATTTGCTACATTTTAAGCATAGTTTTATGGTACACGTAAATGCATTTTTTGCTAATATTATTAAAATATCACATTATTAAACTATTAATTTATAATGCACATTTACTTTATTGCACAGAAATTGTTTTAGAAATAAGATTGGTACTAGCAGCACCAATGAATGGAATTAAAATGTTGCATAAGGAAATTATCTTATTCACTAGAAGTGTGAGTCACCCTGGACGAAGCAGGAGTCTCAAGAAAAGCAAAATATAAACATTCGCTTTAGTCAATGTCTTTTTCAACGTGTGAGTCCCTCCACCAAGCAAGAACTACAGAAGAAAAAGATAAACATCTATTGCAATTCCAGTCCAAACCATTCTATCAATTGCTTTCTAATTTACTGAGACTTGGGACCGTGATGTTGATTCCCTTTAGGAATGGTAGTTGTCATAGTTTGAACAAAAATACCTAAAATAAAAGCAAGGGAATGGGAGAAACTACACTGTTTTGTCATAAGAATTTAAAAAATGAAATAGTAACGACCGATACTTTTCCTAGTCACTCAACATTTCAACTCCAGAAGTATTAGAAAATGCTAAGGATGAAATCCGCAAAACCTTTTGGTGAATATTTTGATACTGGCAAATTTTTCTCCCAATTTTACCTTGATATGTGAGAAGTTCCCTAGCAGCTGATAATCCACTTGGAAACTAACTCAATCTGCGTAAACTGTTTGAAAATTATTCACAGCACAAGGTGCCTGCCGAATAACTCTGCACAACGCAGTGTAACAACGAAAACACTGAAAAGGTTTAGAAAAATGTAGAATGCAACTTTGTACAGATACAAGTTGATGAATTAACAGATTTTAACACAGTACATTGCAAACTTAACTTTCTTTCTTACTATGGCCAGATGACATTCATCACGAGCGAATCTTTTGCTTTTTGTGAGTGATTGTATGAGTTATATGATCAAGGCCAGTAATATTTCCAAACACGACACATGGAACATCTTAAATGTTCTTGCACATGGGCTGGATAGTGTGTCAGAGACAGTCACAATCACTTTTCCACTTGCTGACAAAATTATATCTTCTATAAAACTTAATTAAAGTTTTCATAAAAGCACCTCACAGACGGCTAGGTTTTAAAACATGACACTAGCTATACCATTTTAACTCACTGAAGATATGGCAGCTTACTGCTATCTGCTTCTCCAGGGGTCGCAGCGCCGAGTCAAATCCGAGTTATACTACTCGTACATCCGCAAAGCACAACAGCGTATGATTGGCAACTTAGAAATCAATCAATACGGTTTATAAACTCTTGTTGTTGATTTGGTTTATTTACGGACGCTCTTTAACATCTCACTCAGGTCATCAGCATCCCATTCAATTCAGGGCGTCAAACGACCGACATATTTTACTCAAGAGGTTCTCTCGAGGTTCTTTATTGTGCCGTAAATCTACGACACGGGACTCATGGCTTTTTCCGAAGGAAGCCGGTACTTAGAATTTTTACGTCTGGAAAAATTCATTGACCCTGGCCGGGTTTTGAACCCGCGATTTTGGGTTTAGGAGGTAAGTATGATTATCACTACACCACCAAGACCGACGGTTTGTAAATTGAAAACTTGTAATTTGACTCGGCATTCTCCACCCTTGTACTATACTAAACATCTAAAAACAATGTATTAAATTCTTTTGAGTAATTCAAAAGACCCTCTCAAACTCAGAAGTGGAGGCTAATCTTTGTTTTATAGCTGCATATTTCCCTGATTTTTCTTCTGTAATTTCATCATTAAAGGCAAATAATACTAAAATGTGAGTCAGTAAATGCTTTAAAGAAAAGATTATCTGAATATATGTCACTTCCTAGTAGTTTTGGGGGATTGTTAAAGAAAAATTTAAGAACACTATTTCCAAACCCCAGAACATGATCAAATATTTGAAGTGGAAGAAATTCTTAAGGTCACACACTACAGTGAGATCAGTTTAAAAGTCCAGCAAATTAAATAGGCGGGTCAGCGCTAACCCTTCCAATCGCTGAGATTCCCCGCCTGGTATGTATGCATGGCGCAACCCCTCGATTCCAGCCAGTTGCGAGCGGGATTTCTACAGAGACGAGAAGTTGAGTTGCATAGTCGAGAGTGAAATTTCATTAAATAGTGCAGTAGTGCTGTGCATTGGTGAAAAACTCACTGAGTCGACATATATTCACCTCCAAGGCATACATATAGGAGTAGATTTCCTGACAGCCAGTTCTAACAAGCAAAACATTAATTAGTACAGACGTTTAACGAAACAAATTATATGATTGTTCGATAATAATAGAAGACATTTGCTCACAAAATAAAAACTTGATGAAATAAGTATCTATTCAAGCTCTTCTCGTTACCGAGGTCTTTATCTTTCGTGATCTTGAAAAACAGAAGAACTTAAGCATTCAACTGATGCATTGCTCTCACTCTATAATTCCAGGGGGAGAGGGAACAGCGAACAAGTGGCAGCTTTTTCGTACACTGCTTTACCTTCATGAGAAGTTTATCGCTTTATACGGGTGTCCTGCAAAAAATAACACAGCTAATGGTGACCAACTGTAATGGAAAAGATGTACCCGAACGAAACTGAGATGACTTTAAATTTTAAAAATTACAATTGCGGTGGTATTTATCCAGAGTTTGGGGTTAACTACATATTTTCTTGCATATATAATTTTAGTGCACAAAAATCGGATCTCTATAATTACGACAGCATTTGGAAGTTTACAGCGGGAATTGGAGCTGATTTTTATGTTATATGTTGGGTAAACAAGGTCCAAGTATGCATCTGTTATATGAGAGTTTGAACCAGAGTTATCACGTTAGAACAATAAATAGTTATTTCAATGTTAGTATACTGTTTAAAATAATACATGATATAGGAATCTGTTAAATCATAACAATACTTCTGACTCTCGTTGTTTCATATCTGAAAACAAAAACTCTTGTTCGTACAAAGCCAGTAACATTTTTCAGCCACTACACTGCGCTCGGAAACGAATTCAATCCCTTTCAATTCCGTTTTTCGGCCATCATTAATTTGTTTGCTTTTGTGATGCAGGCTGCTGCAGAAAGGGCAGGGGTCATTACGTCATTGTGGTAGTGATTTGATCTAGTTGGCCATGTCGGAACGGAATACGATTAGACCCACGTTCCAGCGTACAGATGTTAATGATCGCTATTAGTTACGGACGGTGTGTGACCCGCCAATGCAATAACACTAAAGCTGTCACACTGATCAAACGTGAACCCGTAAAATTCCGCTGCAGTCGCAGTTGGAAGGTCAAACTAATATTCTCTGGTTTCGAGATTTAAAAGAGCAGACGCAGTCGTTCTCGGCTGAGTTAAGCGCACCACCCTGTTGTACTATATGCAATTGATGCAGTTTATTTTGCTGACTGACATGTTAAGCTATTTTAGAGTTAATTCCATACACACTATCTACTGCATCGTCACTCGGTCATGCTGGGATTCTGTACAGGAAATCGTGAGTTCGGACCCCCTTGTGCAATTGCATTGATTCCCTTTAATTCATACTTGCACAACGTAGAAAAATCTCTAGTTTGATACCTAAGAATTGCGCTTATTTATATCAAACTTTTGATAAACGAAATATCCTCGATTATCGTAAAGTGTTGGTTCATTGCGTGTTTTTCATTAACGTACAGAAATTGTCTGAACATAGCAACATGTGCTAAGTAATTAACTAAAACCAATCATGTCTAGAGTATTTTCAGAAATATGCAAGAAAAAAGAGACAGGAATTTTCATTTAGCAATCTTTCATCCTGCTCTTGAATATAATTTACATCGTTTAAAAATAATAGATTTAAACAAAACACAGGTCAATTTAGATATTGAGAGGGAAATAATGATACAGAAAGAATCTTGGGAGCATATTCTGGCGTACTGCAAGGGGACAGAAGAATGGAGGACGAGATATATACCGTCCCCAAGAGGACATTGTCAGTGGCAGATTTGCTGGCAGATAGGAAGGAGGATGAGGGAGTGGGTAAACTTTTAAATAAGTTCAAATCGGAGGACGCAGATAACCGGAAACATTAGGGGAATATGAGTTTTTTATAATATTTTATATAATATTTTTTGTATATACATGGAGGGAGTGTAAGTTATATACTTTTGAATTGTTTTATTTTATTTAGTTATTTAATTTTTTTATTATATATATTGATTTTTCCATTTATTTATTTAGTTATATATACATTGTTGATATCTTATGAGTTAAATATTGTATTGTGCAGATTCATGTATTTCCTAGTGTATTTGGAAAGCATACCGGACCCCAGGACTCGTGCAAAATGAATGAGTTAGATTTGTAAAAATGTATTTTTATAAATGCACTACCACTACCACTACAACTATTATTACCATTATTTAAACTTTAAAGAGGATTTCCTCACTATCACATTCTTTGTTTAATATCGTTGCCTGCCAACCTGGATTGTTGTTACTGGTTTAAAATTGGGAAGAATACTTCGGAATATTTCAGAATTTTATCACGAGGGTGGTTCAATAAAGTATATTAATGCTTATTTTACATGATAATTTCTACTGCTAAAATTTAACTTTACAATATTTTGTTTGTTAAATGAGATATATGTTCACGTTATATTAGTTTCAGGTAGTCTCTTTCGGTTCCAACTTAAGATAGGTGTGCAAGTTGAGACATGTTCAGTTCCACTTACAGAATGGAAGTGACACACGTTGAACAATATGCTACTCAGAAAGTTTTGTTTTAGTAACAACAAATCTTCAGTTGAGGTCCACGCAGTTTACAGCAGAGTATGGAGAGTTTGTTTTTTCCTATAGCACAGCTCGAAGATGCATAAAGAGGGGAGACAATCACCTTCAAAGGAAGGTGAACCCGATGTTCCAGTTTATGCTCTAACGGAAGAATAACAGCAAAGTTGCTGTCATTGTAACAGGAGATTGTCGAATAATTTCAAGAACACTTTCAGAAATTCTGAAAATTTCACTGGATGGCACCCACACATTGAAAGCTGAAAAGTTGCTCATAAGACACGTTTGTGCACTGGGTTTTAAGACCGCTGACTTTCGCATGCAGTTGAAGAGGATGTTACATGAAGATGCGTGTTTCTTTCAAAGGCAATCATTGTTGATGAAACTTTGCTACATCATTTCGCAAACAGCAAAGATTTGAGCGGAAATCTTCATCATCATCAACAGTAAAAAAAGCAAAATTGGTCACTTCTATTGGGAAAGTTACGGTCACCTCATTTTTTGATATTAAATAAAAAGTTTACCAGCATGTCGTACAGATACACAACTGTAACTGAGCAATACTGCACAGGTGTCCTGAAAACTCTGCAATGCCTTATCACACGCAAAAGCCAACTTTTTCGTGCAACAAGTTGGCCACGATAATGCATGGCCGCACACCGCAAATGTTGCTGAATATCTCACAAAAATCAAAGCGAAGTGTCTCACTCACCTTCCCTGTAGTCCAGATTTAGTACCATGTGACTTTTTCCTTTTCCCCAAATCGAAGAAACACTTTCCTAGGAGACATGCTCCATCATCAGAAGCAGTAGTGAAGGCTGAGACTGGCAGAGACGCTGGGAGACAGGTGCATTGCACTCAGCGGGTACTACTTTGAGAAATATAACACATAAATAGTAAAGGTATGCTGTCAAATATTATGACAGTTCTTTATTGAAGAGCCTTCGTAAATTAAATGTTCAAAATATATATTCCACTTTTTGCTAGACAATATCACAGTTAATTTCTGAACTTCTCATTAATTTCCTTATTTCATTTGGGTATACAACACTTTGAAACAATTAATAACCTAAGCACAACTATTACATTAAATGATAAACAACTTTTGTTATTATACAGAGCTTTCATTTGAAAATTTACGATTTCAATTTTGGATAGGGTTCTATTGTTATCATCTTTTATTTTTATTGTTGCCAGTAAATCTGGATTGTTGGTATTATTTTTTTATTTGAACAGAATAAAAAACTAGGTAACTTATAAGACGATAAATACAACTGTTTGCAGTATAGTATTTATTAACATTACAATAATATAGTCCATTTCTTTAAAATTTAAATATAAATCATAAGACGGAATAGGAGAAACGGTTGGGAGTGTGCCGGTGAAATTTAAAATCAGACGAGTAATGAACTTGCCTCTCGATATCTAAATTGACATATTTTTGTTTAAATTAAAATTAGTTTGCATAAATAATAATCAGATTGGCAAGGTTTGAAATTAAAGCAGCCCTGCATTTACTAAAAAAATTAAGAGATTCAGACGGAAAATTAAGATACAAAATCCATTTTAAATGAAAGTACATTTTAATAAGAAATCATCAAAATAATTAAATAAAATATTTTGACAAATTAAGTCTTAAAGCAATACAACGGTTAGCATAATTAACCTAAAACACGCAATCATGAAGAAATAACATAAAAAGAGTAAATAAAGAAATGTTAATCGGTGTTTCACATGGCACAGAGACGCTAATAAAGAAAAAAAGCGCACTGTTTAAGTGAGCAAATAGAAACTTGATATCACACGAAGCTGAGTAGTGAAACGAAGTCGAAGGCCGACTCTTAATACTTTTTATTTATAAACTAAATTTATTTCAGACGTTCCGGAATATTTCTTGTTTCAAAGAAATAGATTGTGTATTTATTACTAACAGGGGGTGATGTTTAATAATTTAAGCGTATTTTGGAGAGAAAAATTGTAAAATTAAAAAAATAACAATTGTATTAAATGCTAAACTGTGGTCTAAAATGCCATTTTCTCGCGCTGAAAGAAGTTACATATGCATTCTCGCAATAATGGAACCAGCAATTATTGGTTTTCTTCCCATGTGTCATTGTACCATGATTGCCAACATGATTACTTATGCAAATAAATGTTAGAATATATATTATTAATTGTAGTTTCGAAACCAGCATGAGGAAAGCAACATTTGATAATATATATGCACGTATATGGCATATAATTTGTATCCGCTTGAATAGATTAATAATCATTACATTCCGTTGGTAGCTTTGGCGGTGTTAATACACTTTCTATATCACTGAATATTACAAAATACAGTTTCAAGTTTTAGTGCATTGTGTTAAAAGATCTATTTTTGATATTAACTGTCCAAAAATATGTTTTAGTAATCATAACTGAGAAAGATTATTAATGTTTACTTTTAATTTAAACAACTGAAATTATATTATGTATGTGATAAAATAATGGGAAGTTAGAATTATTAAGGGGACATGGTAGCAATATTAATTTTGTTATGCTTAAAAATAAATTGCACAAGAACCATCAGTGCCAAGTTTGTAAAATTCGGCACATATTAGTTATATATTTTGTGTCCACTGACTTTTAATTTTATGTGCATATGAAAATGTATTTTTACAGATATTTTCTGAATTAGACATTTTTTTAAATTTTAAGAGCATTTAATTTAATAACTACCACAAATTTTGAGATAGGAGTGGAACAAAGTCAGTAAATTAAATATACCTTGTACAGTAACGTGTTAAATTTTAAATTTCCTACCATAAATACTTTCTGGTACCCATGCGGCTTAAAAACAAGTTTGCAAAAAACTTAAATAAAGAAAAACACAAAATATTGCTATTTACATCACAAAAGTCGCATTTTACAAAATTGTTCACAGCACTTGACTGTAAACTAAAATTTATTATATGGCCACCATTTGTTACTCTTATCTTTTCGGTAATTTATTTTCAAACTATCATTACATACACTATAACTAAAAACAACTTTCTTCTACAGTTGATTCAACATGTTACTCACCTAACCTATGACTATCTCGAATGTTTACATTTTCCACACTAACATTACTTATAAGCATATATACATTATTTACAGGATTTGGTTTACCTCTTCGAGGAGCTCCTTTGCGCTTTTTGAATAAACGTTTATCTCTTAGCATTTTGCCAACTTTTTCAGACGATTTCAACAAAACTATAGGAAACAGAAACAGGAAGTTACAAACAGTTGACAATCTATGAGCGTCCATCAGTGTGGGCAATGCATAAATATCCCTACCGGAGGAAAAAAATTACTCAAGCTCGGGAATTTCAAAATACAACCAAAATATTTTGAAAAGAGGAATTATAGCACAAAAAAGAATGTGTCATCATTTGGCATCTGACTTTTAAATGACATTTTGACATAATCTCTGCTGATGTATTAAAAAGTAAACTATTAACAATGTTATCCCTGTACCGCCTCATCTTAACAGTTCATTGAATTAATCAGGATAAGGTGTACTATAGTTTAACTTGGTGTGGCAAGCTATTTTAGCACTAGACAATTATTTATTAAATAATGTGTGAACGTAATAAATAGAACTATCTACTTTTGGACAGTATGATAAAGAAAATTATTACACAATCGCATTACAAGCTGCTTTGCAGAACTACAGCAGACTCTATTGCAATGCATGTGCAATCAGTTTTACACAGATGGTGTTAGTATCCATTTGAACCGAAATCCTTTTGAATGCAAAGCGACGCTCATGTTCTAGCCATGTAAATGCGTTAAAATCCAATCTTTCAACCGGTGCGGCTTTAAACGCCTAAGCGAATTGTGCAGTACTCTGGTCAAATGACAGGAACAATTTAGACACGATAGCACTACAGCAAATGTATTCACAAAATTAGATCGTTTATCAGATCTCATTATGTCGTCAGTTTGTATGGACGCTTCGGGTTTAAATAACAGGGCTAGGGTATTCCGTTACGCTCATGTTCTTCTTTTCATAAAACCGTGGCTCATGACAAAATTAACTCAGTAAACGAGTTTATTATTTAAGCCGGCCTATTCAATGTATACTCCCGGATTTCATTTTTGTTTCGTCTCGCTAGCATACATGTAGAGAGTTTGGGATCATGTTCCTTCTTCTATTGGATGTTAATGTAGCATTTCTGATCTGATTATATTTTGATCTATAATTTGGCACGTAAAATGAATAGTTTTTATAGTAAAGAATCTGACATTTTTACCAAGAAAAACAATGAAAATGGTGACATTGTTAGAGAAGTACTTTTGTATGCCGATCTGCTATTTGAATGTTACTCGAATGCAAATGCGGGCTAATGTTTGGGAATTGTAAGGTAAATAACATTTTAGTTTTTGTAGCATGCCTACATAATAGTTTTAAATTTAAAATACACCTGAAATTCACTATTTTTTTTTCCTCCAATGCGTCTATATATTTAGAGTGGATTTTTTTAAATTTGTGTTTAATGTCCGTTTTTATTACTGAGGCACCACAGGCGGTGGACACTGATGATACACAAGATGAAATGATAAATTGGGAAAGGATTTTTTTTAAGAAAGGAAACGTGCCGGGCCTAAATTTAGGCACCTTCTCGGCTGTTGCCATTTATGAGGACTGAGGCAAACCTGGAAAAACCTCAGTCAGGAGGACGTTCCTGGCAGGTTTCCAACTCCAGACCTCCCGCTCACGAATTGGTACCTTAACGACCTCGGTCACCCGTGGCGGTAGAGTGGATTTAATACCATATGTTTTATTTCTAGCTGATACACAACAAAGAGTTTTTTCCATAAAAGTGTCACTTAAATACCGATTTTGTAAGTGCGACTGTTAAAAATGTTTTATTATAAGACCGTCGTTTTTTGATCCATCGCTTTTCTCATTACCAAAATTAGTTGCTGAAGATATCACATTGATATATTTTGTGTCTTATAGAGGGATGGTTTTACAGAGAGTATTATCATAGTCTATGCGACAGTCTATGAACATTTTGAAACTAATGTATCAGAAGTTTTAAATATAACACATAAAACAGAAGACAATATAACTGATGAATTCTAAATTGTGCAT
Organism: Metallyticus violacea; assembly: GCA_030762175.1. Classification (NCBI taxonomy): domain Eukaryota; kingdom Metazoa; phylum Arthropoda; class Insecta; order Mantodea; family Metallyticidae; genus Metallyticus; species Metallyticus violacea. The sequence goes on from CM060839.1 coordinate 92,080,733, forward strand.
AAATAGCATTTACTGTAGTTAGTTGAATAGCGGAATGAAATGTGTGTAGGTATGTTATATAAACGGTGTCTCAGAATCGCTATATAATTTCCCGGAAGAGGCCACTTATATTACGCTGTAAGGGTTGGGTAAAGCAGCAGCTCTTTTAATAACCGACTGCTGAGAATATGCTACAGAAACTTTGTATATCTTTCCTTTGGTTCTCTTTGTTTCAATGATTGTCATTCTCCACGTTAACTGAAATTAAATTTACCAGATCATAACTGTTAACAGCTAAAAGAATTATATTTAATACAAGTAGAAGAGAAAATGAACGTGTATTAATAAATGATCATTGATTGCATATTAATGTTGCAGTTTATTTGACAGTGAAAATATTACAGAGAAATTTTTTAAAAAAAGGAACGTAGATAATTAACGCCTAATTTTGTCCATCCCTAAAACCTCAGCAAGGTTAAGCATGACTTGCGTGCTATGAAAGAACTGGAGGGTAACTTCAAAAAATGTATGGCGATTCTGATGTATAAAAATTTAGTGTGCAAAAGTGCAAGTTGTAACTGAACGATCAACAGTTGTGTGTTCACTGCACTTCAAAATGCAAAACCTACCCAGTCTGCACAACGCGAGAGCTCACTAACGCCAAACAGTTTTGAGGAGCGTATAGGCGCGTCCAGAATTAGCCGGACGATATAAAAAACCAAAAGATCTGAGCTGGAGCAAGGACAAGGCTTTCGCGTTCAATGACGGACAAGTCATTCTAATAGACCAGCATAGCTCCATTACTTTAGCAAAAACGAACTTGGTCCTGGAGAGCTAACAGAAATATGAACAACTACTCAGCATTTTCCAGTCAAAAAGGTTAGTGCCAGGCTGATCAGTCAATTCTTTAAACAAAAGCCTGACATTCACGTCATGGATTGGTCCGCTGAATCGCCCGATTCAAATATAGTAGAAAATGTTTGGAATCGAATGGTTAACAATTGGGTTACTGGGCGAAAGAGAACAAAAGAACTTTAATGGAGCATTGCTAGCGAGTTTGGGATAAACTGCTGAGTGACTTCTTTCAGCACTTAATAGATTCAATTCCAAGGTGCTGAATGACGTAAAAGAATTGACTATTGAGTGATTTATTATTGAGAGTCAAGCTTTGTAATATACATTGGAAATTTTTGGCAATTAACTACGTTTTTTCCGGATTTGATCATCTGTTCCGTTCACCACTCTTGATGTCACAGTAGTAAGAACAGATGTAAAACAAAAATTAAAAAAAAAATGGAATGTAGTAATATTTTAATTACAATTTTGAACCCTAGGTAATAATAATGCTTATAACCATATTATAACGTAAATAAATATTAAATAGATAGTTATACGACTTACTAAGTAATGTCATATTATTTTGCTAATTAAAAACCAGGGCGTCATTTTTATAATGCTCTAAGCAGGTCAGTGTAATGATTATAGTACTTGAATTATATTACATTAATAAAAAGCAGTCGGTAGTTTAGATTTAACGTTCATTTCACAATAGCATGACACTTCCAAAAGACTTGCTTTAATTTGAACAAGAAACCTGCCACTGCACTCGTTAAAGTAAATTAAAAAGTAAACTGTTTACATAGTCCGACTATTAATGGATCAGGGAGCACGCATCTTCAAACTACTCCTGCCTCACACTGTCGCAGCATCTAACCATACTTTAAAATTACGATTTATACAAAATAACACATTTTTTCTGATATTTTCTGACGATTACAACAAAATTAAATCCGAGTTATGGTTATAATAGCATGCCTTCACATCAGAAGAGAAACTGAAGAATCTGCAAGCAATAAAGGTGTCGTGTGCCATCACAAGTCAAACACATAGCTGACAAAAAAGCAATTGTGCGTGAAAGGAAACATGCTAAAAATGAACAACATTTTCTTCTTCATTTACATGCAGCATTCACGCGTGCGCACCGTTTTTTTTAAGGTAACCAGGAAGTGTAAATCTGGCAAATAATGTTTACACTCTATCTCACAAAGTTTTAAAACTATCAATATGAAAAATTTGAGAGATATTAAGAAAACTTAACTAAAAATTCTTTGTAAATTTTAATACTCCAGTATTTAAAAGAATTTAAACAAAAATAAAACCTCGTAAAAAAAACTAAAACACTGTGACTATAATAATGTACTTTTCTTATAAACTATTGGTGAAATTGGAATTATTCTTTTTTTAAAATTGCAGACATGTTATTCTGGGAACTATAATGATATAGCTATGCTAGTTGCTTTAAAAGAAATTAATTTTCAAAATTTGAAAAAAAAAAATATATAGAATTATGTATATTTTATTGTTATTGATTTTTATCAACTAATAGTGATATTTAAATACTTATCACACTTTACATTTGCATACATTATATTAAATAATGCACATGTACATCAAAAGTTTAAGTTATCGGAAAATAGGATTTATTTTTTGTTTAAAAAACGTTTCATTAGAGAAAGGAAATTTACAGAGCATCTTTAGTTAAATATTTTTAATATGTCATAAACATTTATATTGATAGCTTTATTAATTTCTGCGATATTGTGCAAAATGTATACTGCTGCATTATTTGCTAGATTTATAATACCTGGTTGCCTTAACATCCTGAGTAATACTGCGATTAACAGAAGCAGTTCAACTAAAAATTACATTTATTTATTGTTCTAGAATTTAACTAAATTTGGCATTCTCTTTCTATGATATTTTGAAAATTATTACAATAGTTAGTTCATTTATTAATTTTTTCTCCTAGCCTAGGTCTCATTTTTTCGTGTATGAGGTTGCATGATCAGTATTTCAATGTTCTTTTAGATGTTCTGTTCTAGTTAAATATATTTAACTAAGTTGAGAAATAAATGTGAAATATTACTTAATAAGGCGTTTTAAACTTTTCAAATATTTCCCTGAAAATTATTGAAAAATGAACCTCCCTCTTTTCACTCTGGACTCTTCATATGAAATACGTATAAATGCGGGTTCAGTACAAAGCCCTTATATGACAATGTGGCCCCAGCTTAGTCGCCTTTCCTTTCCTGAAAATGTAATCATTCCAGCATACACTGCGCGGTGAAGCCTCGTTTTCTCAGCATTTCTCCTCTGTGTGTGTGTGTTGTCGTACTAAATCACTGCCTAATTACTTTTTTTTTTTCAACCCTATCTCGCTGCTGGGAGGAAGCATTGTATGCGCTGGACCGCTAGTGTTGCAGGCGAACTTGTCATCCCTTCGTCCGGGCAGAAACCCAGGGCTTATCGCCATAGTAAGATAATTAGGACTATCCTTTGTGCGTCCAAAGTCTGTGAGAATGTCCCTCGCCACGTCAGAAAGCTCAGATGATAACCTTTGTGCACGTCAGGCCACGTGCATAACTGGTTTACTCTTTCCATTCTTAGCTACGAACTTCATCGAGAATGTCCTGCGTGCTGCTATAAGTGAAGCTTGCATACATGAAAACTTTTGAGATAAAAAGGCAAACTAAATGCTCTGAGAATGAGCCAGAACCATTTACTTAATGCGTTTTATAATAATATTTAATCCCCAATGCTTTTATTTGATCTAATTCACAAATAAAACGAAAATATGAAATTTCATACATTGAAAGGTTAAACTGTTGAACATTTTTTCAATTCGCAGTAAAAACAACAGCTTCAGTTTAATAAAAAACCTATTATAGTTATAAAGTATGCATCAGAGGCTATAATAATACTATATTTATATCACTTATTCGTGATTTACCATTCAGAAATTTAGCACAAACATCCAACGGATAAAACAATGAAAGTTAATTCAAATGAAACAGTCGTTCTAAAAGGAATAAATTCTAGAAGGTATTTTCGAAATCGAAGTATAAAATTTCATTTGACCAAATTATATAATAAATAAATATAAAAAATTAAAAAAAGCTTTGGGAAACTTGAAATATTCATTTTATTAAAACATAATATATGATCGAAAAGAAAGAATGCTATATTCCACTGAGTTTTCCTCTCTAGGACAAGAAAACATTAATTAATATTCCCTGAATAATTATGAAACTCAAATGTAGTTGCATATCGTCTATTTTGGTTGCATGATGTTAGTAATGAGTAAATAATTGTTAAATATTTGCATCAGAAGAGAAAGGGCGTTAATTGGGTCAATCATTCCTATTAACCCCAGTATTAAAGCCCTTTCTAATTGAATTTCGTTTGATATCCAGTAGAAAACATAGTTTATTATTATTATTATTATTATTATTATTATTATTATTATTATTATTATTATTATTGTGCTGATCTATGAAATAAAATTTAAGTATTTTTTTATTATTTTCTTGTTTATATTCGTCATTTCCAGACCTATACCAGTGTTAAGGCCACATTATTTGGGCAGATCAGCTTAGTCCTAGAAGAGTATACGTAAACTCTATATCTTGTTCAGTCTCAAGAAAATTTAGAGTGTGAAAAATTATGCATGTGAAAGGAACTTTATAAAGAAGGATTTGCAAATAGAACGGCCTCGAAAACAGATTGGACATGGACTGATTGTGATACAGAAGAAGGAAGAGAAAACAGGAAAATGTGGAACAAAAGAATTATTCACTACTATGAGAATGAGTTTCAGAGATATAAAAATACCTCTAAGAAATAAATATGAAAAGAAGGAAAAGGAAAGAAGGAAGAGATACAGAAGACAACGAATTATGAAATTTATAAGATTTGTGGGAAACAAAAATAAATAGAAAGTGTTTGGCAAGCTGCACTTCACAGAAGCGAGAAAATCCACAAGAGAAAATTAACTCTATAAAAGACAAGTAATGGGGAGGTTTACGTAGACGACTATTAAACAGTTTAGTTCACAGTAACACAAAATGTAACTCTAAATCCAGGGAAGCTTTATAGTTAAGCACCATACGTGATAATTATAAAAAAACGATGATCTTCTGCATTAGAGTTCAAACAAATTTTATTTATTTTACGACCACGTTATTATAAATTGATTTAAAATTATATAGCAATAGAATGAAGGAACACAATTAGAATAAATGAAATGGAAACATTTCTCTGTCGTGTTTTTTTTCCCCTTATAAGCTTTTGTTTTATATTTCGTCATCTGTATTTTATTTATTTTATAAAATGTTTATTCTTCTTACGAAAACAACACTACGTCAACTGGTTAATCCCAAATGACAAATCTCGCTGTATTGTATCAACTTACTAATGTAATGTATTTTCTACCTCGTCCCTGTTAAGATCGGCTCCATTACTAAATGCCGCTCACTATTTTAGGTAAATATCGACTGTTTGGTTAACGAAAAGCACGAACTAGCGGTTTTCCTGTGGCCAGACGGCGCCATGGCCTCTTTTAATGATTTGTTTGTATATCTCTTGTTTTATTCTCAGCCGGAAGGGAGCGTGTTTACTAAGCATGAAAGAAGATCGAGGCTATGTTGCGTATAGAGAGAGCGTGGTCTGTAACTGCCCTTTTTAAACGTTCTTTCAAAGCGACAACTGGTAGTTTATGTTGACTGCGGCTGTCGGCAAAATGTTTTGTTAAATATTGATAACTGAGTAACGTCTTTGACCTCGTACGTTTGTGTACTGAATGGGAAAGACTAGCACAAAGTATTCATTGTTCCTGGCTTGTTTAAACATAAGTATATGCAACAAAAGAAAACAAATTAATGTGGGAAACCCACAAATTCCAACATGAAAAACTTGCGTAATTTGGTGACGTGACTTATTTATTTGGTTCGAAATAACAAAACTGTACTGGAGGAAAGAGGAAGTTTTCTGCCCTCAGCTGGATGACAGGACGTGTGTTTTGTAATTTGGGCGCTTTCAGTGAACTTCTTGTAAAGCATTCTCTTTCTGGCTTCAGTGCATTTTGGCGTTTCAAAGTATAATAAGCAGACCCGGCTGAGAAAATCAAAAACTTATACATTCTTGACCAGTGAGTTCAATTTTTTGGCATACATTAATGACATGTAACATAAATAAGCCTTACAATTTGAGATAGATGTTTCTATATTTCCCTCTAACAAAAGGCTCTCTATGGTGCAGTTTCCAAAATTTTAAAAACAATCAGCAGATTTGTATTCTACACAAACAGACAACAGAAACAAAATACCTGCTAAATTTTTATTTGAACAAGTGTTGTTTTAGAAACAAAATTCTCACCCTTACTTTGTTGCATTGTGTTGCAATTTTAAATATAACTGACATATTACCTTTAACATTCAAATTGTTTTGCAATTATTTTTATTTATCCATGTCTCAAGTGGATTGGTGAAATTTAACACCATAAGGAGCAATTATATATATATGGAAGTTTCGTATTAATTCTCACAAAAAATACATTTCAAATAAAAATTGTAATTTTTTTAATCAAATGCTTAAATTCTATTAATTTTACATAAAACGTGTTAAAATAATCTATCCAAATTTAGACGTTGTGGCCTAAATGGTTCTGCCCCGCATAAACTTAGATAATTTAACATTGATAACATAGGACCTTCCGATAACGAAATACCCTTAGGTTTTATCTCGAGCGCAAATACAAGTGAGTACTCGATTAAAAAAAAAAACAAAACAAAAAATGTGCCTTTTATCTGACTGCGACAGATATGATGAGATGAGAGGTCAGTAAATGGCACTCACTCCTTTATTTCAGAGAAGTGTTTGGACAGGGTGGCTGGGATTTGTGCACAGGGTGACCTTCACAGTGAAAACTGGATATTAATATCCTAAATGTGACCACTGGTCTCATGAAGACCGACTTTGTACAAATAGGACTTTACACGTTTAGGTTGCAGCATGGAAAATGAATATGTGGTGAGCAGTGTATTTAATGAAATTACCCGAGTTAAGCAAGTGCAAATAAATATTAACATAATTTTTTAGCTATAAGTCTTTCGACAAAGTTAATAACGTTTTAAATCCCTGTGTATCTTGAATTCTGGCATTTTTTAAATAAAATTTGCATTCATTTGCTACAGTTGCACTTCCACAATATTTCCTATTTCTGCCTCGATAAGCTCCTCAACAAGGAGGGGAGGTTATTCATGTAGACTTCATTTTTCCTCTAATCTTGCGGTTACAATTCAAATTAAAAATGTGCTTCACTAACATACTGTATTAAACAACACGCTTGAGTTGTACTGATGTGTTAACAGTAAATGACTATCCACATATAAACATCAGCAAGCGAAGTGTTTGCTATTGTGATAGGCGATTGGTGCGACATGGGGCCAGCGCGCGCTGCACTCAGCTGCGGAGACAGGTCAGAATACCTAACCTCTAAAATACTACTGCTCTCTTTCACTTTATAATTTTATAATTTGAGCGTATTTTATTAATAGGTACATATTCCAGTGTGGTAAATTGGGCATTTGTGTATAGCAATAATAAAACAAGTGTATGTTAAAACGAATTCAGATTTATGTATGGCAATATAAGAATAAATGCAGCAGAATATACAAACTCAACTGTTTGCTTAATAACATCCACACTAATATTGTTTTATTAAAATCAGACTTACTACACTCTAAGAGCAACAAGAGACAAAGTAACTAGAAGTATTAATGTATTTATTTACATTTGTTACTAATCTAGCTCATCCATGCCCGTACTGGTCTTGAAGCCGTACTTATTTCCCCAATACACTAGGAAATGCACGAAACTGCAAAAAACAAAATTTAACCTTTTAAATATATAAATGAAATAAACAGAAAAGAAAACCACACAAAAGTAAACAACTTACACTTCCTCACATTTATGTGCAATTAATTCCAAAAAAAAGCATGTTTCCCTAACCTCCTTCCCGGTTGTTAGCCTCTTCCGTTTTGAGCTGTCTCACTATGTGTAAAATTTTACCTACTCCCTTCTCCTCCTTCCTATCTGCCAGCAAAGTCCAGCATTGCCACTGTCCCCTTCCTCCGTTCACAAAAAGGGCCGGTAAATTTGTCTTTCTCCATTCTTCCGTCCCCTTGCAGTACGCAAGAATATGTTGCCAAGATTCTTTCCTCACAAATATAGGGCAGATTCTTGCAAGCGACCCCCAGATTGCAGAGTCCCTTGGTTGAAGGGAAAAGCTACCGAAAGAAGTATTTTAGTTGAAACTTTTTGAACTATCTGAAAGATGTGTCGATTGAGCGCATTAATTTGTACATTGAAGATTTTTACAATACAGTTTCGAGTATAATTTTACCATTAATATTCATGATGCTAGTTCTTAAATATTTATGAATTATTAGACAATGTATTCTTTTTAGCAATTAAGAAACATTGTATTATCTTAAACTCCGGAATGTTAACGATGATAATTTTTGTCGATATAACTCGAGGAGTTAAAGCTATAACGCATATCAAACCTATCAGTCTTCATAATCGATAATGGAATTATCTGCCAGATCGCCACATTCGAACAGTGTTTCAATTCTCGTTTAATAATGGGTTCCATGGATTGTGCATTGCAGACTGAAGGTGTAGGTACCGTGTGGTCAAGCAGAGGTTTTGCTTTCCAGGGTTCACGATACCACCACTGGAGAATTTAATTCCCAAACCGCACGCAGGCCTGTGGCGAACAAACTGGCCATCGATATGCTTAAACATACACTTTTCTCCCGTTTGCTCGCCCACCCACCTATTGCTGTACACAATGTATACATGCGGCTATTACTGCCAACCGGACTCGTAAAATTGTGTACCCTGTTCGGTTTTTAGGCGAATATATAAAAATAAAGCTAAGTAAATGAATGCATTGGTTTCAATATTTGCAAGTAAACCTGCCGTAGGTTTTAAAATTGGAAAACAATTAAATACAGCATATTCGTTTGAAAACTGCATGGAAAGACACGCATGCTATTTCAATCCACTGAAGTTCTGTAAGCGTATACACTTCACAACTTTTATTTTCTTCTTGTTTTGATTCACATTCTGTATAGAAAGATTTTATTTAACAGAATAATTGAAAGCATTCACTTCTTTGGGGAGGGGGGATTCATTTCATTACTAACCAGCGAGTGGTTGGTGCCTACATGAGCATTTCTCTCATCTCATCGTTCGACCAATCGCTTAGAGACTTTTCTGGATATTCCTATGGATGTCTATAGCCTGAAAATTGTTCTTTATTTAATTTATTACCTCCTTTTGTCCTCAAAATTTCATTAACTCCCGTGTACCGCTAGCCAAAGCATTGTCACCACCAATCTGTCAAGAATGTTTTCCACTTAATAAGAAGACTTGAGTGACTTCGTATGTGTGTTGTATCTTTCTTGATGTCCAAGAGTTAGACATTTATCATATGATTTTACTGTGTGAAGGAGAAGACTAGTTAAATTAGCACTGCAACAAAATCAAGGGCAGTTCTACTCTCACAGATTCCTATTGATCTTAATGCTCATTGGTATGTCTGATATTCATTTTATTAAAGCACCAGGAAATAAACAAAACTGCATCATGAGTGAAATGCTCATGCGCCACCACATTTTTTTCTGAACCATTGCCACATACACATTTAAAAGCAACAGTATAGCGATGTGTATGTTGAAGCAATGACCATCTTCTTAGTGGTTAACTTCCTAATACCGCGTCCGTGGGTCTAATAGTATCGTTAGCGACTACTAGTCCACAGGTCCTGAGTTCGATTACCGATCTGGTAAGTTTTTTCGTCGTTTTTTCCTCACCCTGAGAAGGTGAGATAGCTTTGAGGTGCCAAGGATTCCGGCTCATTCATCCATAGGTTTAAGATATCACTCGTCATCATTTGCTGAGAAGGCCGCTACAATACCGCGGAGGAATGTCCCATTAGTTCATGAAAACACTGAAGTTCGATCCTCGGTACCTGCAGTTAGGGAGTCTGAAACGGGATTTACCCAGTTCGTAGGAGAAATATTGGGGAACCATCTGGTAGAGAGGTGGCGTCCTTCCATCTCAAACTTGGCGACCGGCGGGGTGGCTGTAGGCTACGTGCCCCATCTATCCATGATGTAATAAGGAGCAAGTAGAGGACGCGGCGGTCTCTGCAGTAGGCCTAGGCCCTCATTGGGCTGTCACCTCAAGAGAAGGATGTTAAAACAAAGAGTTGCATGCATTATTGAGAGCTCTGAGAAAGATGGGGTTTGCTATCAGAAATAACGCGACGAATACACTGTACTTATATACGAAGACAGCTTGTCTACAGGCATTATACTTTCCTCTTATACAGAAAATAACACAGTAATTAAATGAAAGTTAAAGTTGCCTAACATTAGAGAGTTTTCAAAACAACATTTAAATACTTTCTTACAGCTTATTATGCATCTACCTGTATACCTAAGAATCTTGCTCCTTAAGGGAAGGACACATATATTGTACTCTGGTCATATGAGCTAGAACATTGAGTCCTTTCCATTTATTAATACTTTCCTAATTGATATTAGAATAAGGACTATTGTTGTTTACCAGTATTCGAATGATTTTTCGTCGGTCCTGGTGGTGTAGTGGTTACCATACTAGCCTCCTAAACCCAAGATCGCGGGTTCGAACCCGGCCAGGACCGATGGGTTTTTTCAGGGCGTAAAAATCCTAAGTATGGCTTCCTTCGGAAGGGAAGTAAAGCCGTGGGTCCCGTGTCGTACATTTACGGCACGATAAAGAACCTCAAGCCTGAAAGAGAGGCCTCTGAGCAAAATTTGTCGGCCGTTTCACGCCCTGAGTTGAATGGGACGCTGATGACCTGAGCTGTTAAAGAGCGTCCATAAATAAATCATTCAAAAAAAAAAAAAAAGAATGATTTTTCCCCTTGCAGAGTGCAGATTAAAGTGAAAGCAAGGATTGATGATATAAAGAAACAGGAAATATTTGGAAACCTAAGAGATAAGAGTACTCTGATATACTATAGGAGTTTTAAGAGTGGGGCAGGGAAAATTATTGAGTTTTGTGACGAAATGGGGAGGGAGGGTATGGCATGGGCAAGAACAGGAACAAAGATGCTAGGTGGGGTAAAAGTTGACAATGAATTGTGCCCACTGTGTGGTAACGTAGACAAGAATATGCACTGTGTATTAGAATATACAGAAACCGAAGGATGAACGGAGGAAGCATGGAACAAAAAAGGGGATAATTTTCAGGCAGAAATCCTGACATTAAAGGTTTTTGGGATTAGCAGAAATTTTTGGAAATAAAGTAGGGAAAATAGGAGAAAGAGGTGGAGAAAAGGGGTCAAGACAAAGAAAGATGGTAATAAGGTAACAAAGAGGGAAGATGGTCACCTTTAGGGAAGTATTTGTAAAGCTCACTTGATAACATGTATAATTAGAGAGATGTAGGATGCATGTATACAACAACCGAGGTGTTAGTAGTCCTGAATTAACTAACACTCAAGGATTAAGGAAATATTGTAAAACTGTAATTGTATTGTAATGAAGTGAAATAATAATAAATATTCATTCATCCCACTTCTTATTTTTTCTATTCTGAACTTATTCATTAGCTGACTTATTTTCTTGCAGCCTATGACGACTACATAATCAGGAAAAGCAAGTGTAGGTGTTGATTTATGGTATATATGTTCTAATAAAGACATAAACTAAAAAGACCGAAACTTATCGGGAATGTAATGTTTGTAAACAAAGTTAATGTTATATAATCACAACTATTCTGCTTCAAGGTACAGTCCAGTGACCTCTTGCCCCACTTTTTAATTCTTATGCCACAAATTTCTGGTGCTAGTAGAAAAGATTTGCTAACTTTCGCGTTGCTGACGTCATAGGAAAAGCAAAATTTGTTATATAAATGTTTGTATGTTAAAAAATACAAATATAACTAAATAAGCCTAAAAATGTCAAAAGTGCCATATAATTCACGGTAATGGTTTAAATAGTATTTAGAAACTGACAATTTTAAAGCACAGTATAAAAATATTCAATACATTGTCTGGATGCCTAATTTAGAACATTTAACTATGTTTGAAACAAGTAGCAAACACAAGTTGAAAGTGCTTAAGCGAAGGAAAATGAAATAGATATGACAAACGTCAGTGCAATAAAATAAGACAAAGTGATCATGATCATTGTTATAAAATTGTGACACTAAATGTCCGCCTGAACAAGCGAACCAGTGTTGCCACCCAAGACCAATTAGATGGAATGCTCGCCACAAAGGCTAGCAGAGAAGCGATGGAAATCTGGCATTTCCCAGGGCTCGTCATTCCGCCAACATCACAAAGTCGCCTTTACTACGCACTACGCAATTAATGGAGGTAATTTAATTTAAAAACCTAATTAAGCTGGTATTATACGGCTCTCGTATAAGCAAATACAATTTGCCTTCTAACAGTTTGTGCTTTGTGGCCGCCGAGTGATTTCCAAGGGAGAAATTTGGAGAAAATTGACGATAATTTTTTTTTTCCTACGGTGAAATCCAGCTACATTACTGCGGATTCGTTTGCGGTGTCTATTCAGCGAAACTCAAGAACAGTATTATAACCTTTCATTAAATGTAGAAACGTAAATTAGGGAGGAACTTTGGTAGTAATAAAAGAAATAGGTTGCAGGACACTGTCTAAAAAGTTCATCTAAAAAGGACTGCTGAAAGAACAGTGGAATGAAAAGTGAACAGTTAAAATATGCACATAGTGTCCCTAAATAGCCGTATGTTATTTCAAGTTATACCCTCATGTACTTTCATGACACGCGTGCCATATTGGTTGCATCTCTCAGGGGTTTTAGGGATGGACATAATTAAACGTTATGTATGTTTCTTTCCTTAAATTATCTCTAATATTCACATTGTGGAATAAACTACAAAACTATATTGAATCGATGCACAATATTAATGTGTGTTTTAATTTATCCTCTATTTGTGTACCTATATTAAATATACCCCTCAATCGTCAGGCATTTTAAACAAGATATGTAACAACCAATAGCGTTAAGTATGAGGTTACATGATAAAAGACAGGAAATAAACGAGTAAATATCAATAGGCGGAAAGTTTTCGAACCAAAAATAGTGTTTTCATCTTAAAACAAACTTATTTATTTGTTCTGTCAAAGTTCAAATAACAGTAACAAAAATTTAGGCTGCTAAGCAAACATAGAAAACAAAAGATGTGATAAAAATGTATCAACTTTCTTTAAATTTTAAATACCAACAGGTAGGTGGTGCAATTTGAAATATAAAGTAGCGTGACTGGAAATGAAGGATTGAGCAGTAAAATATAATCAATATTGGTTCTAAACTTTCCCTAAATAACTACAATGGATTGTTTTTTTATTTAAATTAAATTTATAATTTATAGGTTAGTTTATCAGAATGAGAAGTTTAAAACACCACTGATATTTAAATAAAATCGTTAAGTTATTGTAAAATAATTTACAACATATATGCTTTTTCAAATATACAAAGAATAAGCCTGTTTCTTTGATTTGTAAAATTTAAAAAGTTCTTAATTTGAACGAAATTGTGTCACCTTAAATATATATATATATATATATATTTAATCTCAATAAATAATTGATAATTTCTGGAGATATTTGAGAATTACCTTTAGAATTAGATATTAACATTTTGTCATCACTGGTGGGAATGCAAAAACATTCCGTATTTCTCCTTTACTGTTGAGGAAAAAGCTTTTAACGCTCTGATGCAGGTAATAAGCGGACATAATCTGTCTTGCTAAGCGATATATTTGCAACATGTATGGTTTACAAATCACATGAAATCATCTCTCTACATATCCCCACTCCAAACGCCTCGTGTATCCCAAAATACCTCTAGCAGCTAATAACGCAGGGCTCTATTGATTCTGTTAGTTGATATCAGCCACGCACTAGAGCCAATAAAGTGTAAACCCGTGTAGCACCATGAACGGGGACGCCATGTTGGATGAGAGTTGCAAGAGTGGAGCTATCTATTAACGCAAATTGGCTCTTGATTTCTCGAATATGAAGTTGTTGAAACGAGAGATAAGGGCGCTCCTCTGACGCGCTTGCGCAAATCAGACCACGCAGCAAGGCTATTTGGAGGTGACATGGCGGGGGGAGGTTTCGAGAACTAATTTCAGTTTAAACAGCGAAACAAGGAGATGCTTCAGCGACGGTAATTAGACGCATGGAGTATGTTTTCATGTTGCATGCGCAGGTATGTCGGTAATGAACGACATTCGCGTGTTTATCTAGCATGCCAAACAGCAGAACTATTAACACGAATATTAGCGAAATTCAGAGTTACGCGCTCAGGAGTACTAGATGAAAATAATTTGCATGTCGAGATGAAACTGCTGAACTCATCTATGGGCCAAAAGCTGTTTCTTGGAAATAAGTTACAAAATTCTGAAGAACTTTTAAAAATTTAGTGCTGGAGCTTTGACTTCTTTCTCTCATCTATGCCAAACATTTTTAGCAGTACTCCGATGCACCAGCAGGAAGACAATCTGTTTGTTGCATCAGAGTTAGTCATTTAACATTTAGCACATCTTTATGTTCTGGAAAACTCTTACGAACGGACCAGCAATATCATCCATATCATTTTAACAATTATGTTTCATTACACGACCTATTTTTCCAATACTGACTGTGCAAGTATTGCTTCATAAAATATACTAATTTATAATGCGAAAAATGTTAAATGCTATATATATATATTAATTATTAGTCAAAATAGCCAGCAACATCTATACAGCCTTCATTATTCCATTTGAACAACAATCGTGAGATGATGAAATAACAGAATGCCCTCTCAGGTTATTCATTATTGAAGATTTTATTCTTCTTTATTCTTTAGATGAAAGTCCAAGTGTCTGAATAAATAAAAATTAGCTGGTAAAAATTGAAGTGAACAAGCTGGATGAGATAACATTTTGTAACACAGTTCATAAGAGATATGCGGTCGGGCATTATCGTGAAGAAGAATAGTTGTTTTTTTTTTTCATTGCGCTGGCTGTTTTATTGCACTATTAATACATTTTATCAATTTCTTGGCAATACTTTTTCGAATTAATTCCACTTTACAACAATGCATAAGATTGTAGTGTATTACAACAGCCGTAGAGTCGCCATAAACTTCCTTTGGTGTAATTTTGGTTTTGAAAAGTGTTTGGATGTGTCATCGAGATTCAGCTATTGTGTCAATAGTTTGCGGCTATAGTAGAGAATACTGTCCAAAAAGGAAAAGAACAGACCTCAAACCTGCGTTTAATTCATCTTAAAAAATTATCAACTTTTTATACTTTTCCTACTTTCTTCAAACGATCAGAAACGTTGAAAGTTCAAGCCTGAGCTCATTAGCAAGTTCTGGAGTTTATTTGCCTCAGGAACTTTCCTGAATTTATCATCTACCCTAAGTTGACGTATTCCACCTTTTCTAATCTTTAACACTAAAATCTACGGAGGCGAATTTTTTTGACGCGAAGTTTTAACAGTGCGTTCAGAAGCGCCCCCTTCTCCACATACTGCCACATCATTTCGAGCGGTTTGCGCTGCATTGAATACAAATTTAAGCTCGTACAAAAAACTATGCGAAAACTCCTGCTACCCAACATAATAACAAAGTATATTCTAATTTTCAATAATGCTAATAGAGTAGGTAGCAAAACTAATATTATGCTAAATCGCCATTAATTTAGCCTCCTGTTATTTCTGTTTTATGTACCAATTTTCGATTCATCTCTTTTAACAGATATACTTTCTCGCATAAAAATTTAAATTTAGAATATTTTGTTACCTTAATGCGCAATGTGCACGTGTTACAGTTTCATTGGTGGCACTTCCGGTTCCCGCCTATGACAGGTGTGCAATTTGATGCATGTTCCAATCCGCCTACAGCAAAATAGAGGCGACACACGACGAAGCGGTGCAGTTCTGCTTTCGTCTGAACACATTGTCAGCTATGCAATGTAACAGAAAGTCTATGGAGAGCTTGTTCTTCACCATATCGCGGTTTCACTTTTTTTTCTAACGGAAGAAAACATTAACACCGCTGCCATCATTATGAGAGAGGGTTGTCGAATAACAGAAACTTTCACTGAGTGTCACCCACAGAGTGGTAACTGAAATGATGTACATGAGACGCAGCGAACTAAAGGACGTTAGCTGCAGAACTGCAAGCAGTTGAAGATGATGTTACAGGAAGATTCAGAGTTTCCTTCAAAGGTAATCACTGCTGAAAAATCATTTTGATCCTATGTGGTTACCGAAACAGTGAATTCAAGTAGTAGCCTACCAGCTTACACACAACTGTAACTAGGTACTACTACAGAGATATCACGAAAACTGTGCGCGGCCATATCACACACACAAAAGACCACATTTCAGTGCAATAAGCAGGCTGCCGCACCATGATAATGCACGACCGCACTCCGCAAATATTGTTGTTGAATATCACACAAAAATGAATATGAGGTGTGTCCTTCACCCTAACTATAGTTCATTTTTTCTTTGCCCTAACTTGAAAGAACAAATTTCCGTCATCAGAAGCAGTGCATTGCATCCAACGAGGAGTGCTTTGAGAAAATCATCAAAATTGTGAAAAAGAATTAAGGGATGTTGTCAAAAAAGATGATAATTCTTTAATGAACAACCCTCGTAAGGTATATCGGGAAATAAAAATAGGGGGAAATAGTTAATGTTGAAACAAACACTTTATGTACCTTAAAGAGTACTGCAAAGTTTCTCCACGAGTAAACAAAACGCACCTAGTAATGCGAGCGACCCGCAACACACTTGTGGCTAAGAAGTTGCCTAAGCCCGAGAGCTTGGTTTCTGCAAATAAGCTCCGTTTAGACATTACTTAGCCTCATTGCCTTGGAGATAAATGAGTGGAATCGTTATTTAGGAAACGGAGAGAATGGAGAATTTATAAAATAATGTTAACAAACATTTTATTGTACTCCTAAAACAAACATCTATACATGCTGAAGCTGTTTCCAGCGTCTATTATAAATGTATTATGTTTAACAGCCATATCTCTTAGCTATTAATTGAAATAGTTTGTGTCTCCAAATAAATTTCACACGCAGTGTTTATAAAAAGCATGTTAAAGCGAATAAATGACAACACATGATGAAATTCACGTTCTCTCTAAGATTCTACTGGAAGCAGGTTGCAAGTAGCTGCCTAGCTCAAAAATTCTGTGCATTGAAAAGTGAACTCCTGCTAGTATTCCAGTGGTTCAGTAATGGAGGTACATACATTCAAACTCTAGAAGACGCTGTGAATGCAAAACTGAAAATCTCTTCCGAAAATCCATGAACAGGCATACTAGAATATCCTGCGTCGAAAGATACACTTTCACACAAGGCAGCGAGAAAATACATAATTTGTCAATGAAATAATGTCTATACGTGTGCCGTAGGCTTAACTTTAATTCAGTGGATGAAAACAATGTTATTAGTTGGTGGTCTTTGGCTCTGAAGATATTTACGAGACAGCACTTATAATTCATTACAAATAATTAAATTGCTTTTATTATGATGTTTGAATCAAATTCATGCATTGAAATCCCTAAGTATATTACCCTGTTTAGACACTTAACTGCTTTATCAAATTTTACATATGCAAATCTTGGTTCAGAGACCTTTCTGTTGTCTGTTAAAATAGTTATTTAATAATAGAACTGAAAGAGGGATGCGAATCACCGCATATATGAATAATAAAATAGAAACACGGTGAGAAAAATATAGACCTGGAAGAGTGGTAATAAAGACACAATTGATATACGTATTATATTATGCTCAGAAAACCAGCGGTTAAAGCATGCAATATACAGAAATTAGCCACTAAATTACAAGAAATAATTAGATAAAACTATGATAATATTTGGAAAAATACTGCGTAATAGAGGAAGCACAACAACGAATTAAAACAATTATTGAGGGTAAAAAAATAGGACAAGTTTATAACTTGAAATATACGCTTGAAAATAAGAACGAGTTGGCTTGGGACTCGTATTCGAAAGGTTCTTAGTTTAAATCCTACAGCTGACTAACCTGAGTGAGGTTCTCAATAATTTTCCTCAGCCCAATTCAAGAAAGGGCAAATATCGAGTTAGTATTTCCCTGCTATGGATTCATCTTCCATTTTATCGTTTTAATTGCATTTATATGTGGGTGTCTGCGTCTGTGATGTCATCGAGGGGCCTTGCCCATACACTGAGGGTGTATGCACGAACGGGCAGCCCTGGAGCGGAATTGAAATACCGAAATAACCTCTTGCAGTCTCAAGAATCAAATTCAATCCAATGGTGTAAATAACACTAAATTGCAAGCAATCAAAATATGAAGTACTTGGGCAACCTGATTATAAACTAACTGCCAAACAAGAAGAACCACAGTGCGGGCAGTGATGCTTCCCTGCGGCGCGGGATTTTTCCTATAAGCGAGCCATGGAGGTGATAGCAAGACTGCTTGCTTACTTTACGATCTTTCTGACTGTCGCAGCCGTAGCGCAGATGTTCTTGGGTATGTGTTGTGTTGTTCGTTTCTTAATTGAACAGTAATACATAAAGTGTATTATGCCTCGTGTGGTTACCACGGCACAGCGTGTCTTTATGTACGATTAACTCAGTGGAGAAAGAATCATACGATCAATTTTTTTGAGCATTCAGTTACTTATATGAATACCATCTATCCTCTTTTTTCAGAGAAGTGATCGATAGGGAGGGCCAGGATGCATTTTTTTTTCAATTTTTCAAATTCTGCCACTGCTCACCCTGAAAATAATTATACGAGAGCAATTCACAATGTGTTTCCACAAGATAGTTATTAGTAGGGATTTGTGACTCCCTCAATCCCCCGATTTAAGTGCCTCCGAAGTAAATTAAAAATACCGAACCCGCACACCATCAAGAACTCAAAGACAATATTGTTCGGATTTCTCAAAACGAACTACATCGAGCATGAATCATTCCCTAAAGAGACGCCAAAATGCACGAAGAATGAATGCGGAGAGTTTCAACACCTCATTTGATAATTTGGGGTAAGTAACGAGCCTGTTAAATTAGTATGGTTAATTTGTTTTATTGTTTTTTCCTCCCACTAATTCCGAGGTGGCCGGCTAACCCGCTAATGAGCTCGCCCATAAACCAAACACTCAGAGGAAAACAAAACTGATCGTACAGCATGTATAGGACTGGCATGAAAACTTAGTGAAGGAAAGAAAAGCGTAGTTATTGAAGGTGGCTAATCAGCAATGATGAAATTATTTTACCTGGGGATCCATTAGAACCCCACGTTACTAAATATGGGTTAATATGGACTGATATCATGTTATCTGCGTATCGACATTTTGGAAGTTCAGGAACATCTTTTCGACTGGAAGCACATAGCAGATGGGAGATGAATACTACAAGTGTTAATGCCTGTTGTTCTATAAAAGTTTCATATGTTATACAATTGCGTCTGCAATCAGCTAATTTGCCTAGTAAAGTTATGTTAGTAGCTAAAGAATACTTTTTAGTTGAACATGAGAATTGAGCCGCTGTTGTGAAGAGCAACATAAAAAATGGAAAGTCACAATAATTTTTCGTGTAAACGCTCCCGTAAGCTACTTTGAATACGGCAGTGTTCATAATCTCTGATAATTACAACAAACATGCTATTAACACTGATTATCTGATCGCACCGGTTTTTCCCATAACGGTAACTGATGGAGATTTATTCTCCAGTTTGATAACAAATCATGCGGTGTAAAAAAATTAATAAATAAAAAAAAACCAGGAATTAACCATTTGCAAACGCGTCAGTATTAATTAAAAGATTGCGGTATCCATTAGTTTTCGGGTTATTAGAGCCATCTCCGCCGGCCAGTATTTACAAAGCAATGACATGGCGGTGTTTTGCACCGATGTTCAAAGCGTCCACGTCAAGAGTGCAAATAGAGCGCGCGAGTATCGTGTAGCTGCCTCACATAATGAGATGTATCTGTAGAGGCGAGGTTTCGCATCGTAATGTTATTACACTAGATAAATTTGGCAAAGCGGTTACACGTAGGGCTCAAATGTACACATCTGTTTAAATAAAGGGATAACGTCAATACTCTCGGGATCCATTGCTTTAATTCGATGTCGCCAGATCTGCATTTGAAGGTGCTTCAGAATTCGCGTAGTTGTAAAATGGATACAACAGCACTAGTCATTTTACAGTATTTGCTAAGCTTATAGTGTGATAATATGCCGCTAACTGAGCAAAGTTTTGCTAAGCAAATATACTTGAATATTTTCTTTATGCTGGCAGCAAACGATACAAATACAGTATCGAGTTATCTTTTCTGCTATTGAATCTCGTGCAATAATGTAATAAATAAGGGATGATACACGTAAAGTTATTTAAAGGAAAAATAAAGTTAGTTTTAGAATTAGGAGATTATTTAGAACTGGACTAAGGTTAATAATAGTTTAGGGTGAAGAAGGTTACTTCGGTACTTCAGGTTTTCTCACAGCTAGCCGTTTGTGCCTACCTCTGGGAGAAAAGGAGGAGATGATGAGACAACATGCAGCCAACATCCACGGACGATGATGCGCGGACGCATAAGTATATGTATATGTATCCAATTCGAACTGCCCGACACCGATGAAATCCCCACCTCCAAGCAGTTCGGGATCCTAAGAGGCAGAAACCTTTACAGAGCGCAACTCACCGTCACACCACACCAACCCACCTCGTCCTGGAACTTTCGATCCTGTAACAGAACCAACGGATGAAATGGGGGAACGGAAAGTTCATGAAAAGTAAAGTTTCACCCCAGAATTCCTCTGACTAACCAGGCAAACTACGAAAAAATGCAACGTTACGATGGCTGACCCCAAGGGATTTGAATTTGGAACCTCCCGAATGCGAGTCCCTTAGAGCCTTAGAGCATGAGCCACTCGGCTTGCTGGACTAAGGTTTATGATAGTAAAATAGCCTAAGATTGGATTAGCAAACTAATAGTTACGTTATGCACATACATTTACCAGTTTGTGCAGCTTTGTTCTGAAGGAAAATATTGGCCGACAACCTTTAACTTCACTCGGCAGCAGAGTATAACACGGTATAAATTACTCTCTTCCGGGCGGTATCTCAAAGTCTAAATTTGAAGTGTACCTGATTTGATGTTTAAGTGCTTAAGAATTTCGATGCCAACTAAGATGTAAATTATTCCATTTGGGCTTGTTACTTAAATTATGATGTAGGGATGGATTTTGAAGACGGAATGCTAAGTATTTGAAGTAGCGTTGTGTGGAATTTAAAGTTACAAATTTAGAAAATCCACGTCCTTTTCGTAGTCTTAAACAAGAAAACCCGTAAAAAACAAGGGGACACATGATAATACTTCCTCTCTGTTCACTAGTGTTTTTATTAGGCGTAAGCTGTGAGTATGGCCTCGGACTGTTTGGCGCATGCCAACCTGCCGCTGTAGGTGCTCGAAGTCGAAAAGGCAGATTTGGCATATTTTAGCTTATCTTTATAGCATTATTTGAGGACTATTAGGTAAGTAAGTACATTTATTTCTATGTATTGCACATTTCCTGCTGTGTTTGTGACTAAATTACCACACAGAATATATTTTTAAATTAGATAAATAAAAACTATTACTTTCTTTAAGCCTGTCAGACATCCGCGTTCGCTGTGTGGTCCCCTGTCGCGAGCCGATACGTACCTCACACTGGCTAAAACATTAGTGAACGTTGCAATAGTCATAGTTTGCCATCAGAAGGGTTTCTATTAATTTCAGCCTGTCAGAAAGGAAACAATATTTGCCTTAGAGAGTGATAAAATCTCTAAGGTCTACAGGTTATACATACTTAGATGGGAGAGATTTGCAGCTATGGTCGGAAAGAGTAAGGTAACTAAGATTGTAAGAGCATCAGCACGGTAAATAAAAATTCGTGGTTCGAGTCCCGGTCTGACCTCGAGTTTTCCTATGTGACCCCAACCTAATACATGGCTTGAGTGAAATATTGCATTTCATATAGTCTGCTACTTGTCATCTTCTGGATGTTCGATATATATGCCATGTTTCGCCAGTGTCAAAAGCCTCAAAGTTTTAGTGCGTGCGCCTTGCTCAAATAAGAACGGATAGCTCAGTCATAAAATTTTGAGCATAGCTAAACACGTTATATTAATCTAAATATAAATTGTACAGATGGAATGCAGCTTTTGAAACCCAAACTCAAGCCACGTGTTCTGATAACTTTTTTTCCTTTATTTATTTACAGCTATATTTTGATGAATAAACTCATGTTTACTCATCTCTCTTTAGAAAGTTTTAACCGTGTAAAAAACTCACTTCAAAAATGAATCTCTGCTTCATTCGTATTTTTAGATTTTCATACTGGCCTCTCTACAACTCACTGATAAACATTCTCTTAATAAAATTTTTCTCTCCCTCTCTCTGCAAGGCGGTAAACAATTCACAAACTGTTTTTTCTAACTCTACTAAAGAATACAGTACATTGCGTGGCTTCCCTGCACATTTTCTCACATATTCATCCCTTTGAACAAGTAAACTTGTAGGTAGTAGGCGTTAGCCAATCTGGCTAGGGTAGAAAGGCCTATATCAAGGTAGTTTCATTTATTATGAACTCCCAAAATGCATTTAAATTACAAAATAGGAAAGAAACCACAACTAATATGATCTTGCAGCAGATAGCATAGGAAAACAATGTCCCAATTAAGACAATCTATTTGAATTTCAATTGCATACACCTAACACTTCAACGATATCGCAGCGCCTCTTTACAGATAAAAACAATAAAACGAGGCAAATGGCTGGACAAATAATGTTATCCATTAAGAAAAGAGTGGAGGTAAGTTGCAATACGGCCGAGTGCAATAAGACTAAAGAGACAATAACTATTCAACAGAAAAAAAAAACTTCATTTATAATATACTAAAATAGAGAGAAAGCCATTCCTACATTCATCCATTCTCACTGGCCTTAGGCGCTCTTTTTACTTTTTGTTTATGTTCCTACCTCATCCTTAGTAACAGACACGGGTGGCTGGGGTCATTAAGTTCAGCCCGTTAGGGCTCGCGGGCTTGAATTCCGCTAGGACTGTCATCCCTGCCGAGAGTTTTCTCACATTGTCCTGACTCATTAATTCGAATGCCTGAGAGGTACCCTAAACTTAAGACTAAAACACTTCTCCCCCCCCCCCTTCAAAAAGATCCATTTGATCACATTTCATCTTGCATACCATCAAAGTTTACCTTCTGGCCGCCTTAAAAAAAGTTAAATACATTCAAGGGGGAAAATAACTGGACACCTTTATATGTTGCAATATATCTGCTTGTCATCAAATATTATGGTAGGCTATGTTGAATGATTTTTTTGTTTTATAAACAATCAATTGTAGCCGAATATTCCAATTATGTGTATAAAGTCTCGGATACAGCAAATTCGACCAGAAGATGTGGCTCGATGATGTAGGCAGTGCACGTTACATTGACAACATGGCTAGAAGCACAGCCCACTATGCCTTAAACCGGTAGAATATACCGGAAGACCAGGCTTGGGTCGTTCGTATCATATGCCAACCCACTTACCACTACCGTGACATTTCAGAACACTGAAACGAAAACGACATTCAGATTTATTGCAAGATTAACATTTTAGCACATTGTATTGAGGACAGCCACTGGGCTGCAACCTTAACTCACGTGTCTTGCATATATTTATACATTATTTTTATAGCAGTGTATTATACATACAGTATAATAAAGCTTACGTAAATTAAAGAAAAAATATTCACTACACGTTAACTGGGAATTTTGTTTCTGTTAGCTACAAGATGAATCATGTATTGAAAGCATTGTACTAAACATACCAGCATAGAAACTTTAGCAATGCTCAAGTTCACCTGCACTAATTTTCATATATAAAATATCAAAGAATAGAAGTTAATGAACACTTTACATCTGAAGTTACGTCACTCATTTCAGTATTTATAAGCATTAACTATTTTTTGGTTTATCACACACAGTACTTCTGAACGACCTGTCCTGCTTTTATTAAATTACCCAAAGGGTTGTGTATAGGAATGCTTTAATTATGACGGGCCTGTGTGCTAGCCACCAACATTACAGATTCCGCACCAAAGCTAATACACTCAAAAATGCTTTAGCGATGTTGTGGGTTAAACACCTTGTGATTCATGGGCCTTTGAGGGCTGCCATGGTGAACCGATGCAGTGCGTTATCTGTGGAGATTCCTGAACACGCAGCGCTGAATAAATCCCTCTGCAATGTGGACAAGTTTATTAAAGCTGGCGGCGCGCCACGGTCCGGTACGTTGGTAGCACTGTTCGAGGTTCTGGCGCCTGCAGCTATTTTCCCTCCCCCATACCTATCCCTGTGTGTGTTACCGTTTATTTTCACAGCGGTTAAAAAAAATGAGAGAGAGAGAAAAGAGCTTGTGCTTGTATATGTGTGGGATTCAGAATGGAGTAGTGAAGAGAGAACAATAATATTTTTGTTCCAGCCGAGCAAGAAATGAAATGTTTTGCTTCCAGAAAACCTCATGGAAATATCATACAACGTTATACCTCCATAAAATTACGAAAGTTCATCTTCACCATAGAGTTATAGTCAAAAGCGTATCATCTACTGTAAGAAATGCTGATATCACCTTAGTATTTAATAACTAACGCCTCACGAACGCTATGCCATTCCCATTAAGATTAACGCATCTTATGCAGAAAAAGAAACGTTGAACTATAGTATTTTAGCCAAAACACCCTTGGCTATAAAGGCATTATTTTGGGAAAAGACATTCTGATCGACACACTTAAGTCCGGTTATCGGAATGTTTCTAATTTAATTGATAATATTTTTTCCTTTAAACTACAAAAAACTTGCACTTGTATAAATATCGGTAGTGATTTTGTTGAGAGACAATTAATATTTGCACAGTTTCATCAGTTTTTCTTCTATGAGACCTGTACTAAACAAGTAGATTCAAACTTGTACTCAAAATTGCGAACAGCCATTCTGGAAGGAGGCAGGAAAGGTATTAGTTCTGCACACATATGAATAGATGGTTCATATTTACATATAAAAGTGCGTTGAACTGTCGAAACATCTGAATGAATGTACATTGCTGTGAGATGGTTTGTAAAGCGATGTTTAAAGTAGAGAAATGTGAGTCATTAGCCTAGGTATAGGTTAACGCATAGTCCCTATACAAAGAATTAGGCAAGCTATAACTGTACTTTCTTGAATAGCTTTTCTCATACAAAAAAGCTTTCAAAGATACAAGGACACAATTCAGTGCTATTAAAGCTACTCAAATAACGTCCGCTTGGTATAATTCCAGAACTGTATGTGATACATATTCATAATCTGTGTTAAAAGTGACAAAAGTCTATGCCTCCGTATGCTTGTGGCCGAAAAGCAAATATTACAAACTTTGGTGATTTTTATCAAAACTATTAGCAACCTTGCTGTTTTCCTCTATTTTCTGCATTATAAATAGACAAACATATTCAGTAGATTACATTTCCATGGACCTTGTTTACAGCTAATAAGAAAATAAATTCGAGTCTAGAAATATTGCTGAGCAGAGGACAAAAGAAAAGATTATGCTAGATAATATGCGAGAAATAAAATAAAAGCAGGTCGGGTGAAGTGCAAAGGATATTTTAATCACAAAGGAGAGCCTGTTTTAGGGATAAAACCAAACTTTTCATATGGAAAAACACACTTAAAATATACGAGGGTCATACTGAAAGTCGTAACTAACCGATTATTAAAATTGAAATTCCACAATGTAACAAACAGGACTGTATGATCGTACTCTACAGACTTTACACCAAGTTGCCATATTATGACGTCATTAGCTTCAATCACGTAACCACTGGCAGTATTTCCCAAATGGCGGATATCAATGTTTCCTTTCGACAGTGTATTCTCATTGAGTTCCTTGTTAAAGAGGGAAAATCTGCTGCTGAAATTCACCTCAGACTTCACCGTGTCTATGGAGATGCTTGGGGTGCTAGCAGTGTTAGGAGATGGGTGAAACATTTCATAGATGGGAAAACGATGAGCCTCGTAGCGGTAGGCCGCAAACTGCCTCCACGGAACGCAACAAGGAAAGAGTTGATGAGCTCATTAGAGAAGATGGGCGTATCACTATGGACGAAACTTCCAGTAGATCATAGTGTAGTGCAAGAAATGGTGAAGATCTTAGGTTATTGAAAGGTTTATGCCCCTTGGGTCCCACGTTTAGTGACCGATAACCACAAACTTCAAAGAATAACCATAAGCCAAAACCAGGTGATGTAGGTGGTGATTTTTTGACGAGTATTGTGACAGGTTCCATCATTACGAGCCTGAAACAAAACGTCAGAGTATGGAATGGCACCATCGAAGAAGAAAGCGAACACAGTGCGATCTGCTGGGAAGTTTATGGGTAGCGTCTTTTGGCTGTATTCTGGTTGATTTTCTTGAACCTGGGCAAACCGTAAATGCTGCCCGCTATATCCAGACACTTTGGATGCTCCGTCGTGCATTGCACGGTAAGTGCTCTGGAAAGATAATTCTGCATAATGCGCGTCCTCACACTGCCCGTGTCACAATGGAGAATCAGAACAGCTGGGTGGGAAACTCTTCCACATCCTCCCTAAAGACCCGACTTGGTACCCTGCGACAACCATCTTTTTGGTTCTGTTAAGGAACAGATGCGAGGTCATCATAACGAGACGGTGGAGGATATTCGGAAAGCAGTGCGTCAGAGTCTTCGTGCAGCTGGAATGGAGTTTTAACGTAAGGGTATTTTCAAACTTGCTGAACGATGGGAAAAATGTGTGCAAAGAAATGGAGACTAAGAGAAAAGTCTGTAGATTACGATGATGTGCTTGGTTTATCTAAAAAAATAAATATTAAGAGCTTTAAAAATTGTTATTTGACCCTCGTATTTTCGTACCATATAATGAATACATTTACTACTTATTTAAAATATATCAGTTGGTATAAACAAAGCAGTGTTTAAAAAACTGGGAGAAGATAATTGCTTTGACATAAAACCAAGAATAGGATTTATTTCTCGAATGCGTGCTAGATATTGAAAACATCAAGCAAAGTCTTTCAATTTAAACTATTATACTTGTAATTATGTTGTGTATATTTAAAAACATACACCATCTGTATTTCTTTATTTTTAATAAGATATCCACTTTATCGTATAACATTTATTGATTAACGTGTGTTACATGCATATGTCTAATGCTCTATGTTTTACTTCTGCTGCTTTGGGCTAGGCGCCTCATGTATTTCAATCTCAGAAGCGCAGCATTCTGGCGAGACAGAAGAACGTGTGCGGGAGATATTAGAGAAGGGACAAGCACATAAAAGCAATTGTCCAGAACAACGGGGCTATCGTGAGCAATCGGGAAAAGGGGGGCGCTGTAAACTTGCCGCTGCTGCCACGCGACGCGATTTCAGGATAGCCGCCACTTCCTTCCTCTCTCTCTCTCTCTCTCTCTCTCTCTCTCTCTCTCGGGGATCCCCTGATATCTTGGTATTCATAATTCAGTCTTAGCGCACTCTCACATACACGTGAAAAGGAGAGTCACAAGTAATCTCAAGTGTTACTATTTATTTGTAGCTCTCCACAGGAAATGTGCAGCTGGTATCTGTGTGCGTATTCACAGAGCCACATTACCGTTAAATTGCCACGTGTGGCCAGCTTGTTATTTCCTCTTCACTGTGCAACACTCTCCACGTTATCCTTATCAAGGAGAGAAAAAAAAAAAACGGCTTAAAAGGACCCTGAAAGCCATTTTATCTGCCTTTATAAGGGAAACCACCCTTGCTGTAAAATGGAGGGTTGAGAATGTTAAATATTGCTTGAGTCGACCAACGCGAGTACATTGCTAAAACAAAATTGACACGGCTTAAAAAATTCGCCCTTTCTAGAAGACTATGCTTTTATTAAAAAAAAAAAATTAAAAGGCAACGCACTTTTTCAAAATTCTTATCGAGAAGAATTGTTACCTCTATTTCAATTATATAAACTTGGAAATATGGAATATTAATCACTAATCCTTTACAGAAGATACATAGCTTATACATATGAACAGATGTAGTAGTAGTAGTAGTAGTAGTAGTAGTAGTAATAGTAATAGTAGTAGTAGTAGTAATAGTAGTAGTAGTAATAGTAGTAGTGGTGGTGGTGGTAGTAGTAGAAGTAGTGGTAGTAGTGGTAGTAATAGTAGTAGTAGTAGTAATAGTGTTGTAGTAGTAGTAGTAATAGTAGTAGTGGTGGTGGTAGTAGTAGTAGTAGTAGTAGTGGTAGTAGTAGTAATAGTAGTAGTGGTAATAGTAGTAGTAATAGTAGTAATAGTAGTAGTAGTGGTGGTGGTAGTAGTAGTAGTAGTAGTAGTAGTAGTAGTAGTAGTGGTAGTAGTAGTAGTAGTAGTAATAGTAGTAGTAGTAGTAATAGTAGTAGTGGTGGTGGTAGTAGTAGTAGTAGTAGTAGTAGTGGTAGTAGTAGTAGTAATAGTAGTAGTGGTAATAGTAGTAGTAATAGTAGTAATAGTAGTAGTAGTGGTGGTGGTAGTAGTAGTAGTAGTAGTAGTAGTGGTGGTGGTGGTGGTAGTAGTAGTAGTAGTAGTAGTAGTAGTAGTAGTAGTAGTGGTAGTAGTAGTAGTAATAGTAGTAATAGTAGTAGTAGTGGTGGTGGTAGTAGTAGTAGTAGTAGTAGTAGTAGTAGTGGTAGTAGTAGTAGTAGTAGTGGTAGTAGTAGTAGTAGTAGTAGTAGTAGTAGTGGTAGTAGTAGTAGTAGTAGTAGTGGTAGTAGTAGTAGTAATAGTAGTAGTGGTAGTAGTAGTAGTAGTAGTAGTAGTAGTGGTGGTAGTAGTAGTAGTAGTAGTAGTGGTAGTAGTAGTAGTAGTAGTGGTAGTAGTAGTAGTAGTAGTAGTAGTAGTAGTAGTAGTAATAGTAGTAGTAGTAATAGTAGTAGTGGTAGTAGTAGTAGTAGTAGTAGTAGTAGTAGTAATAGTAGTAGTAGTAGTACTGGTGGTAATAGTAGTAGTAGTAGTAATAGTAGTAGTAGTAGTAGAAGTAATAGTAGTAGTGGTAGTAGTAGTAATAGTAGTAATAGTAGTAATAGTAGTAGTGGTAATAGTAGTAGTAATAGTACTGGTGGTAATAGTAGTAGTAATAGTAGTAGTAGTAATAGTAGTAATAGTAGTAGTGGTAATAGTAGTAGTAATAGTAGTGGTGGTAGTGTATTTATTTACTTATTAACGGCAGGGAGGGGCAGTGGCAGTGCTGAACTTTGCTGACAGATAGGAAAGAGGAGCAGGGAGTAGGTAAATTTTTAAACAAAGTGAGACAGCTTTGATCGAAAGAGGCAGACAACTGGGAAGAGGGGTAGGGGAACATGAGCCACAATATTTTTTTTGAATTATATGTGAGGAGTTGTAAGCCATTTACTTTTGTACTATTTTATTTATATATTTAAAATTGTTCTATTATATATGCATTTTATTTTTCCATATATATATATATATATATATATTATTTCATTATTGTATATTTATTAGGGAATACAAGTAAGGAATCAACATTTTACGTTTTTCCCATTCTAATCTCAATTCAAATTTTATGATTAATTTTAAGTCAGCAGTAGCTATTATTCAATCTCGCAGGCATGACGCACTTGTTTTAAGTTTCTGCCAAACGAGTCCACTTTTCATACTGATATAAGTTTTAGGTTAAGATTTCAGGACATACTGAGCTTATGTGTATTAGGAAGTAAGTGGAATCAGGTTAAAACTACCGAATAAATGTAACACATTGTACACACAAGTTAGCAATGTGATCTTACAGTTTACGTTAAAAGACGACTTTAATACTTATGTAGCTCTGACATTTAAATTAAAAAAAAGGTAAAAATGCTTCAAGATCCCGAAGAACACATTCTGCCAGACCAGGTAAAGCCTTAAGAAACGGCGGATATGGCTTTAAGAATAGATGTATTTCAGAATTTACCAAAATTATTTAATAATTATCCCAGATCAAGACAATTGCACTATTTCCATAAGTAGGCAAGTTACCAAATAACGTCAATTGCTATAGATATGAAAAAAGGTATATACAAACAAGAATAACATATATGCTATATTATACCTGATATCAAATATAACTCAATTAGAAAAGGTCTGCATTCTAGCGTTATGAGGAATGCTTGAACCAATTAACGCCATCCCTTGACTAATATATAGCCTTAATTACTTTTTTCATGAGATTTTAAGCGATCGAAATAGACGATATACAACTAAATTTGAATATGATAAAAATTCACTCAATATAAATTAAGCTATTGTGTTCTGGAAGTATAACTTCAGTTGGAGAAGGCAAATGAATTTTGTTCTTTTAAAAAATGATAGCTCTATTCGATATTTTCTGCAAAAATTATCAAAGGTTTAAGAATATTATTAAACGAACAAGCACTAACCTATATAGCTGTCGTGAATAATCCAAAATACGTAGACCTTTAGCGCTACCGTGGTGTTACAGCTTTACAGTAGTCTTTAACATAATCCATCTGCTTCTCTAACGCGTTCAGTTTTTACACACAAATTACAGTAACAGCTTTTTAGTAGTCACACACAGTACCTTATGATGTGTTAATAATAAATGATGCCGGACTTCCATTATCTCTTTCATGTAGTGCATTACAAAATTAGTGTTAAAGGTATACTTTGCGTTACCTTAGAAACTTGGAAACTATACATAAATTCAGAGAGAGAAGAGAAAGAATTAGTTGTCAGTAGTAAGTACTACCTCAAACGAGTCTCAGATATTTTACAAGAAGCAGACAAATGGTTTGTTGCATACCAGCCAATTTATAACGGTAGTTCTGAAATCTTCAATCATAAAGCGTTAAGTTTGGTAGCCCGCGAATGTACTGCATATAATGAATGATGGAATGAGTAAATAATAGTAAAACATGTGATAATATTGTCTCTGTTTACATTTTAATGCCCAGAAAGCATTTAAAGCGTGCTGGCAATCAAACAAATCGCGTAACACTTCCCATTGTAGATTTTTTAAAACCTTTTAAAATTTTACAGAGGTACAAATATTAGGAATTAAAGAAACGATAAAATATTTTTATAGGTATGAATGTCCTTATGAAAGTGTAGATATAGTGTTAGCGTCTCTTCTCAACGCATTGCTAAATGGCTATCTGCAGGACAGTACTTTTGTTATGAAAATGCTCATATGCCATGTTTAAGCAGTCAAGTTATCCTTCCCACCATATGTTTGGATGCCACGTACTAAGAATTATCCATTTCAAAACTACATGAACTTTGACCCTCCAGAACATAAATATGATATCTAAAGGTTGTATCAAAAAGTTCCCGGACCACTTCTATTAAGGAAAACACCTAATTATTACCACCATCTCCTTCGAAACAGTCTCCTTATGCAGCAATACGCCGGTACCAGCGTTTCTGAAGAGGTCTCAAAGTCGCCTTTTGCGAGTATAGCTGTATCACGTTAACGGGGACCTTTGTCTGCACTGATCCAAACGATGTCAGCAATGTCGTTGATTGTTCTCCTACAATGCTCATGAACAATTTCCTGGACTTTTTCAACATTTTCATAAGTGATGCTCGTTGTCTTCCGGGAATGTTCTTCCATTTTTAACAACCGTACCATTACATCATTGCCGTAAGCTTGCCGAAGCATATTTAATGTCTCTGAGACTGATTTCTCAAGTTTAACACAGACTTTTACATTACCTCTTTGTTCCAACTTGCTGTTCATGACGAAATTGCAGACTGGTACAGGCACGTGATGACAAAATACCGATTGCACTACTTCCAATGTAAATACGGCAACGTCGCTTGGTTCAAGGCTATAGCTCGCTAGCACTGCGCGCCTAACCCTGGCATTGGTACACTACAGAATCAGTCGGACATTTTTGATAACATAAGGAAACATTTTTTTTTTTTTTTTTTTACTTAGAGTGAATATATGGTACATTTTCAGTTTTAATATTTTTCATATACATTTGAATTTTCTTCTATCAGTCATTTTAGTTTACAAATATTGCAAGGCAATAATAAAATAACACTAACGCAATGCCTAGTAAAATTTAGGTATGTAAGAATAGTCTGTACAAATATTACAAGGTGTACATACATACATGCGACATTTGCTCTTTTTCTGCGGGTCTTTTGTAGATAAGGATTGTAAAATCAAGGTTTTAGATACTTAATGTGATATAATAATGAAAAATCTTATTGTATATATGCTTTGAAACACGAAATGTTGCGCAACTTAAATATCGCAGTTATTTTGGAAAGGAACTTTAAAAAACTAATTTCCTTTAATTACTGTCTTCTTCCCTTCACCTATCCATTGTTTGTTTACTATCAACGCCATTTTTTATTTAATACCACATACATATTTATTCACTAATGACTGCCAAAAATGATATACTTTGCTGTTTTCTTGATATTTCTTTCTTTAAAATTAAAATATACACACATCTTGCGATATAGTACCCAGCTTTAACAAAGGGCTACCTACTATGAAGTAAGAGGGGTCAAGGTAGATGTTATATATAATCGGATCAGACAGATTGATGTCAAAGTTGCTCGTAGAAATGCCGGCATCTTCCGAAATAGAAAAGCAGCTCGTGATATCGGCTTTCTTGTAAGAGGGGGTATCAAACCTGTCAAGGGCTACAGCTCTTTCCCTCTTGCTTTTGTCGAGTTGCAACGAACAATGGGACTAAGCAGGAATTGACAACGCAAGAGGTTTGCAATTGGCATCACTTCATTTCTTAGTAGTCGTCGGGTTCCAAAGTCGTCATAACATAACGCCATCGAATAAATGCTGCAATCCCTCGCTGCTGTGCTTTGCGGGCATTGGATTTACTTGGCGTTGGCAGCCTCTGAGCTAAGAGAATCATTTTGAAGGTGTACGACAAACATCTGCAAAAACCTTTGAATATTTTCTTTGAAATCATAAGCATTTTATTATTTAAAAAAATAATGCACTAATCAGACAATGAGGCATTTTTGGCCGGTTTTTGCATTATTCATGATCTGCTAAAACAAATGCGGACTACAGAAAAGAAAAAAAATAGACCATTGTCGATTGTCAGGAGACTGTGAAAACTTAAGAGGCAGAGGAAAGCATTTTTCTTCAACATATATTAAACATGATACTAGCAAATAGAAACGAACAGATCGAGCCAAGAACCGCGTCAAAAGCTTTGTGGAAACGACGAGATGGAGAATGATCTACTCATAAAGGAAGTGTTTCCATTAGATTAGAGGAATCTCAATGAAAATTTGTAATATGATCAATAAAGTAATACTAAATTCTGTAGTAATTGATTTTGTCATAAAATGAATGTAACTTTACATATAATTGTTGAAAAATAAGCTGAGAGCTAGGGGTAGCACGTAATCGGCTAATGGTAACTCTCTGTGTTGCTTGTGTTAGTCAATATGTAGGCAGTTGTACGAAAAGTAGGCAAACACACAGCACAGTATTGATTTAGAAAGAAAAACATTTAAACTATTAATGCAATGAACATTTTAGATATATTAGAAAGTAAAATTAGACACAGGTTTGGAAGCAGTGTAAAGTCAGCTGTTGATAGCCAATCTTGAAAACATGAGGGAAAAATACAACAACGTCTTGGATGAAAACTGTTGATTGGCCCTCCAGCAGTCCCAATTTGAATCCCATTGAACTATAAATTAGAGCAATACTTGAAAAAATGCCCACAAAAACAGGCATCCCAATTGGCAATTACAGTAATGCCAGAGTTTCCTTTAGAAACTCCAGACGATGCTAATGAAATGCACCTTTCAGGCGAACTATAATAATATTAATGTAGCTGAAAGCGTAGATAAAAAAAATTACGCTTATTGGAATTCCAGTAGTTACAAATCATCTCCATAGATGGCCGAATGAATAGATTGCTCGTCTCTTACCAGTCCCAGTGGGATTTGTGGCGTGCTACGCTTAGGCACCCGTTTCTCCTGCCATTCATTCGCCCTTGTTCCATATTCACCTCTTCCCCATCTTCACCTTCATCATTCAGGACAATGTAGGACGCTGATCGGTGTGCGCTTGACAAATGTACTGCTCTCTACAACCCTGTGAGGGACTTCACTCCAACGTCTGGAGACAAGAAAGTTGGGATTACAGCTCACTCTCTCACTCATCTCCAGAGAAACGCTCTGAAAGACTGTATATCTACAGAACTTAGGAATATAGCAGTTCAGAGAAAAAAACACAGAAATTATATGCACGCCTTCTTAAAATATGACGGTTATAGTACTTCTATGTTGTTTTAAATGAACATTAAAATTTCAAAGATTCTCCTACTTAACGAAATGAGAGTCAGACTATTACAAAAAAAAAAAAAAAAAAAAAAAAAAACCCACTCTGGATTCCCATCCAGTATTGCTCATCTATTACATTTACATTTGTATTGCTTAAATTTTTCCTTTTTAGTACACTTGTATTTATATAAAATATATTCAAATTAATTTATTTACTTTTTATTTTTTTTTTGTTATTGAATGTTACGTCACTACCCAAACAGTTTAACTTTTCAATTGTTTTAATACTTTAATATTCAAGGCGATATTTTATCTTATTATTTGCTTTCCTCCAAATGTTCTTGAGCTATTTATTGTAATTTTTACATACTTGTTTGTAATTTATTTTTTTGAATCGTCAACAATCATTTGTAAAGAACAGCATCTCAACTGTATATTTTATCTAATTTAATTCCAGACGGTAATGCACGGCTCTTATGAGATATGGTTATTAATAATTATTAAAGATAGGGGTGTAATTTGTTTCCGCTGTTGCTCTGCGGTGAATATTCTCCACAGAATAAAAAAAATATTTACGTTTATCTATTGAATAAGTTAATATTCATTTTCCTCTATCGCGTAAAGATAATGTAAATATTAAATACAATAAACTCTCAATCAATCTTATTTTGTAGATACGAGTTAGTGACGGTCTCTTCACGTCCTAGAAACTCACCCCCAAGCGAAGGAGAGAACTCACCAGCTTACAGCACCATCTATGCCCTCAAACGAGATAACCGGATTTAGAGAAGCGGCCACTAAATATAAACAGAGAATCTGCCCTTGCTTCATTCATCCAATTTCCTTATTGTGTAGCCCAGGGTAATGCGGGCTTTGTGGCAGCGGCAGTTCGATTCATTAAGCAGGGGGTACGAGGAACGGTCTAATTGTCAATATCAGGACACAACGTCCACCAAGTAATTACACCGTACTTACGTCTCTATTAGCACGGAGAAGATGTCAGCAGATTGCCTTCCCGTGCTTAATGCTGGCAAAATGTAACACTGCACGTTTTACTCCCCCTTTCTTTTTTAAGTAACTGTTAAAGATACAAAAGGTATTTGTGCCTTAAGTGTTATGGTATTAACGTCTCAATGTCGATGTCTGAGAATATATAGGTATACTTATTAGAGAAGTTTTAAAGCATTTTGCAGTAATTAGAATAAAACTGACTTCACATAGGATAAAGAAAAATGATGACATTTGATATACCCTATACAAAAGTATTATTTTAAACGTTAAGAATTTAAATCTGTTGACTTGTTTCGTAACAAATGCTATATTAAAACATTTATTACTCCTTTATTTCGTTTTTATAGAAAATTTGCATCTTACCATCGTGTTTCAAAATCTTTTGAATACTACATGAAATATTATGCTCAAATACGTCTTGGATTTAATATTTTCCAGATTAAATAATAATGGCCATTTCACTCATGTGACGTCATCTTAAAATCGACCAATGAAATGAAACAAAATTTTGAATGCTGATCAATCACAGCCGGAATATGGAGTGAAAATATTGAAAAGAATTATTAAATCAGTTTTATCACGGAATGCGCATTTGCCTTGTAATCATTGTAGCCAATTTTTACCTCCACTATATAATTCCTGAACACGCATCACTGAACACTTTTGCTAGAGACGGTGGGGAGCTATTGATAGCAATAAAAGCATGGACAATCGACAATCATAACGCAAAATGGAGGGTTCTTCAAAGCGTTTTAGTGATGCATCAAATGTGCTAATTGATCTTATAATTAGGAGTTTCAAACCACTGAAATCAAAGTAAAATAGAGACACTGTGTTTTTTTTTTTTTTAATCGGTTGCCATTATTAGTCGGACGGTAGGGATTATAATTACAGACTTCTGTCCATTTCAGTCTCACGGTTTTCGAATAGAATAGACATTGGTAAGTATAACATTTTATACAAGTGTTAATATTCTGTGCTCGAATTTCAAATATATATGAAACATAAAAATAAAGAAACACTATTAACAATGTAACAAATTAACACTAATAATACAAGTAGATAAAGATAAAACACAGAGAAAGAGTCACACTTGAAATTGCTATATTTCGAACTACTGCGAGTTCTTCAATGGCAAGAAGCTAGACTAGCTTCTTTATGTCTTAAGCAACTTGCTTAGTGGAGCTAGACTAGCTTCTTGCCATTTCCATTGAAGAACTCGCAGTAGTTCGAAATATAGCAATTTCAAGTGTGACTCTTTCTCTGTGTTTTATCTTTATCTACTTTTATTATTAGTGTTAATTTGTTACATTGTTAATAGTGTTTCTTTATTTTTATTTTTCTTTAATATTATATATATATATATATATATATATATATATATATATATATATATAACTTTTATTCTTATTCTATTCATTAAATTGTCCTAAAACTGTATTTTGCTATTCTCTGTTGGCATTACTGACACGCAGCATTCTTCCGACGCAAGATTGCTTGAAAAGGTTAAATACAAATATACAACTATTACAATGTTGTAAGCAAAGTTTAGAGGAATTATATTTCAATTCTTATTTTATCCGTGAAATAGTCCTAATAAATGTCCCTAGATATTACTTGTGATAAAACATAATAGTAAACAGTAGTCATAAATATATTAAATATGAAAACATTTTATTACTAAATTGCCGCTTTATTAATAAATAATAAAAATGGTGTGTGTTTAAAAGTTTATTTTTTAGAATTAATTAATATCAGCTTAAAAAACCTTTCAATTCCAAATTAAACTGTTGTTAAATCGTATAAAATGCCAGGAATTTCAGGTCCATTCATATTTTTAGAACTTTGCTTGTTTTCCTTATTTTTTCTACTCTTCCATTTTTTGCATTTGCTGGAGTTAAATAAACAAACAAAGAAATGATTTGTAGTGTATTTATCTTAATCTCTATTTTTCGTGTGTTTTAATGACATCGTTTCTGAACCATGTAATAAATTCCAAAAGTACGAGCAGCCGAAATTATACGTTCTACGAAAAGTGTGTGTGTTTTAGCTATTTATTATACAAACTCTAAAATAAATGTATTCCTTAACTGCTATGCTAGGGTGAGTGAACTTTGTTTACTATGCAAATCATATTTTTACCGCAGTGTGACACTACTATTCTAAGAACCTTTCAGGCAGTATGTTTTGAGTTATTGAGTGGTGGTGCTGTGTTGAAGCAAATTGAAATACGTCTTTAGTAATACGTTTTCCTTTAGCGGGGTCAGGGTGACTTCATCATACTGAAAGTAGGTAGGTATATTATCTCGCATTATGATATGTTTCATCAGGAAATGGGGTCATTCACTAAGGGAGATGGGTCTCACTTATGTAGGAATACTAAAAAAGAGAAAGAAAAAATCCAAAGGAGTTTTTGCCACGCAAAGTCAAGACACCTAATTCTTCACTGTTTGGATTTGGGGACAATTTGACATTGGTCTCCTGTGTCCAAAAAGAAAGAAAGCCAATATTTCTAGTGCCTTCTAAGGACTACAGTGCTTCAGTGAACGTGGAAATAAAGAAGTCTCAGATAATTCAGTATCACAATGCCACAAAAGGAGGATTAAAAAATGCACTGTTTACTCGACCAACAGGATCTGCAGAAGGTGACCTCTTGCAGTTTTCTACACAATTATGAACATTTCAATGGTAAATGTATTTGTGATACATTCGTCATTAGCAGAAAACGATCAGAAATCATGTTTTGAGTTCACAAAATCCCTACCATGGCAGCCAATTGAAACCAACTCCAGTTTATAATTTATTATGGAGTAATAACTAGTGTATTGAGATAAAGGAGAAAAATGGAGGTTCGTGAAATACTATGATATATAAAAGGAGTTAATGAAATATGGAAGAATTTGATGTATTTTGTTTCCTAACAGGCACAAAACTGCTACTGGTGACAGATTTTAGCTGTATGGTTCTTATGATCATAAAATAATGCTCTTAGCCGGACATATATTATTTTTGGAATTCTAGAAAACACAAAGCGATTGGAAAAATATTGTGTTTGGCATTTTTATTGATAAATTGCACACATACATATTCTGTCATTTTTTATTTCAATAGTCGGTACAGCAATGATGATGGAGAATAAACACTGCCAACAAGCCATCCACTTGTTTGGGATTTACGGCAGTCAGAAGACGAGTGCACGCTGCCTGTGTGAGTGAATCACGGGTTGTTGGTGATCTGCACACAGCATTAAAGAATGGAACGGACAGGACTAAATTTTATAATTTAAAGATTCTGAAAGGTCTATAAATAGTTATCGTTTCAAAGAAGACATTCACCAATTTTTAATGAGTTTCTTCTCTATCTGAACACTTTAACAGATTTATGTCCGGAGGTGAGTTGTCCCTCCCGAATTTTTCTGCTCTCAGGGTGTTTCCATAATGAACATTAACTCAGATTGTGGTTGGGCTGAGTCATCTCAGTTGGTATAATCGTATCACTGATACAGAAATAGATATGTGAATGCTAAGATCATAACAAATCACTCTCAACTTGGTCAAAACTTAAAGAGACTCACACATAAGCAATAGACTGTTTTCGAAGTGTTGTCACCAAGTGCGATGGATATACCAAACTTTTCTGAATGGCTGTAGTTGTGAAACGGTATATAAAAGCAAAGTGTATGGACGAAAACTGAGGAAAACCTGGAAAAACCTTCAGTCAGGAAGGATGGTCCTGGCGGGATTCGAACCCGAGAACTCCCGCTTACGAGTTCGCACCTTAACGACCTCTTACCATCCGTGGTGGTCTGGGAATTGCTCAGAAAACATATCACAATACTTTCGTATTCTACGCTCTTGTGCAGATTATTCTGCGCGCAATGCTGGAAAGAGTTGCTAAGTGTTTGGAAGTTTTGTTTCAAAACGTTATTCGTCAAGGATTTTGCCGACGAAACTTTACCTTTCAAATTGCTGATAATATCAGTCTTGGAACCCACGGTGCACAAACACGTCTCATATGCAACATTTCAGTTACCAAAGTGTGGGTGGCACATGAATATTGTTCCTGTTTGGAGGAATAATTAGAAATATCCATCGAAACCCATGCTGGTCTTATATGACAGCTCAAAGTATTGAGAACATAACACATCAAACGCTTTGTGTTGTGAGCTTATAATTTTTGTTTAATTGTGTTACGTCGAAATTAAAATATTTTATAAAAAAATTATACTTGTTGTACAACAATTGGACAATTTGTACTATAATGTGCTGGGTATCATATATTTGTCCAATTTTTCTATATATCAATGTTTGAACTAACTGAAAATATGTTTTAAATTACACAATATATATTTACTATAAGAAAAAGTGTCCACTTATTAACAAAATTAAAAGAAAAAATGTACAATTAACTTCTGCTATGCAATGCAAAACCTCAACTCCTGAGAAAATGCTAATTGTTCTAATGTAACATTTGTTATACATCAAACAACTTTTTATGAAGCTAGATTATAAGTTTTTAATACTTGAAGCTTATAGATTAGGAAAGTTGAAACGAGTATTTATTTGTTATTATGGCTATATTAATAATTGTATTCAAAATTGTTTAATAAGTGAAACCACTGTGTGATGATTTCAAATTTATTTCCAAAAAGAGCAAATAATTATCCAGAGCTATAAATTTTATCTGGAATTAAAATATTAAATGTTGGATGTATAACTGGGCAGAAAGTATAACTGCCCACATTTTGCATAAAAGAAAAATATGCGCTATGTTGACATTCAGAAAACAACAGTAGTATTAGGTAATTGCATTTTAAGGCGGTACGATTAGGT
This sequence comes from Metallyticus violacea, assembly GCA_030762175.1. Lineage (NCBI taxonomy): Eukaryota > Metazoa > Arthropoda > Insecta > Mantodea > Metallyticidae > Metallyticus > Metallyticus violacea. Next base: position 92,120,868 of record CM060839.1, read on the forward strand.
TTCTCATATTTCTTTGAACCATAAACTTTATTTGTACAAAAGATTTAAATTCGTATTTAATTAAAATACAATTTAAATTAAAATTCTCTCAAACGAATCTTCATTTAATATTTTTAGTTCACGTTCTTACTGAAGGAAATAGGTTGAAGCCTGTAACGTAGCAGCAGGAGGTTTTGCGAAACGCAACACCTGCTAACTTTGTTTATTCCCCACGCAGCTGTAAAGGTATTGGATACAATTACGCTGCTGCACATATTTTATAAAGGTGAATCCAATTTCTGCGTATTAACGATTTGGTTTCGGCACTCGTGAGACTTGAAGCTCGACCGTTATGCGTAATTGCTCCTTGCTTCGTGCGCCCACGGGGGCTCTGCGAATTGCGCAATAGGGGGCGGTAATTAGGATCAAATTTGCAACATCTGAACTTCAATTAGCACCAAACTGCTCTCCCTCTGGCTCTATTCCACAAGATTTTTGCGCTTAATCCCGCATTACATTAATGTATTATAATAATGACCCATTTCGACCAAGTTCCCGCGGGAAGGAAGAGGGAGGAATTCTCGTGGGCATGAATACTGATGGAGATTAGATTCCAACTGCAATCATTAACGGTCAATAGTAATGTAAAACGTGTTTAAAGCCCAGTTCTAGTTAAGAAAGTGTGGCACTCTTTTTTTCTTAAGGAACTGCATAAATTGACTGTTCCCATTTGCTAACCACCTGTTAATTTGATCTGTTTACGGCTAACAATGAAATTAACTGTTATCTTGTAGGTACTAGCTAGCAGCAAAGAATCAAAAGAAAGAATAACATAAGCAATTAACGATGCAATAAAACATGCCGTCATGCTGTACTCTACTCGTTTCCTTCCTTGCCTGCCAGTACAGCCCATCACGACTGTCTTCCTCTGTTCGATCTCGTAAAGGAGTGTGGTAGGTACTTCTCCCTCCATTCTTCCGTACCTTTACATTTTGCCAGCACATGATGCTCCCCACGGGACTCACAGATGGGACAAATTCTTATTTTTTGACATCTGTAGTACTAAATTTAACTAAATTCTAATGGTTCATGTCCGTCAGGATCCGGAACGGGTTTCAGGCCTAATCCTTTCAAGTTGATATTGATAATAAATAATAGCTTGTTAAATTCACGGAAATGTAAGTTAATTTCACAACACCCCCAACCACTCCCCTCTCCGCAGCAGCAACACTTTGTACATATTCAGCATGGAAACATTACATCGCCACGGGAGGCCGAGGTCGTTAATGCGCGGACTCGTGGGCGGGAGGTCTGGGGTTCGAATCCCGTCAGAATCGTCCTCCCTGATTGAGGTATTTTCCAGATCTTCCTCAGTCCTCATAACTAAACGTAAGCTTGAATAGTTTCGTTCCTTAAAAAAATCCTTTCCCAATTTATCATTTCATCTCAAGTATCATCCGTGTCACCACCTGTGGTGCCTCAGTAGTAAAAACGGGCGTTAAACACCATTCAAAAATGGAAACATCACAACGTTTGAAATAGGCTACTCCATTACGTTAATAGTTTTATCTTCAGAAGATGCGATGTTATCCTATTTAGCTTCTGCTGTCATCATTTATCAAAAGAATGCTAGTCTACTGGTGAGCACCCTCATTAATGGAAAGTGACAATTACCAAAGGGCTGAAGAGGTGAGGAGGGGAATTCCTGTGGTGTTAAAGTACCGACAACCCCAGCCAATATCCGGCAATGATTCCCAAAAACACTTTCCGGAAGTAATAATCCGCCCTCTTCGTCTCGACATGCCGCCACTCTTCTTTGATATTGACGCGGCAACCCCAGGTTGGACGCCATCAGCAGCTACTGCCAAGGGGATCACGAGTCGAGATGAGGTGGAAGATACAGTAAGAAAGAGTCTGAGTGGCTTTTCCTTCCCCTCCTTCTCCATGTCATTGTTGTCGCATTGCCCTCTCCCCTCGACGTCGTCTTCTTGGACCTCCCTCAAGCCGGGTCCCCGGTCTAATCCCGGTAATCGGATTGCTTATGCTGGGGAGAAAGATGCTGGGTACAGGTCTGTACCAAAGTGCTCGCTCGCTATTACATGCTTCACTTGCGATTCATGTGCGACGCTAACTTCCTGCCACAGAACAAGTTGCTGTAGATTAGACCCCATCAAAGAACTACCGTTCAGATCAGCAGTTATTTCCATGTCTCGCTATGATTTGTACAATTGCTGACAAAAAGTTTTTAATTATGAACTTTTACAATGATTGATTTTGTTGATTTGTTTTATTTGTGGACGCTCTAACATCTCAGGTCATCAGCGTCCCAATCAATTCAGGGCGTGATCTTTTGCTCAGAGACCTCTTCTTTCAGGTTGGAGGTTATTTTACATGCAGTGCAACATGAAACCTACGGCTTTACTTCCCTTCCGAAGGAAGCCATACTTAGGAGTTTTACGCCCGTAAAGTTCCATCGACCCTGACCGGGATTGAACCAGAGATCTTGGATTTAGGAGGCAAGTATGGTTACTAGAGCCGACTTTAACAATGGTGCCAATTTAGTTAAAATATAAATGTATTGTTTGCAATGCAACATTAATCCGATAACGACATTTTTATTATTATTCAAATAAATAAGTGAGCTATTTAATAAAGAATGTCATAATTTTTACAGACATAATTTCCAAAATATAATTTTACAATATTTGTTAGCTTAATGCGTAATGTAAACATTGTACTAGTTTCATTATGTCACTTCCAGTGTGTACAAGATGAGACACGTTCAGTTCTGCCTACAGTAAAATGCATCTGACAAATGACAAACAAAATGTTGCTCTGAAATTCTGTTTTCGACTCAATAAATCTTGAGCTGAGGCCTATGCAGTTTTACAGCGGACCTATGGAAAGTTGGTTTTTCCACATAGCACAGCACGAATATGGTTCAAAGTGTTTAAAGACGAAGGCAATCAATTTAAAAGCAGTTGTAACCGACATTCCAGTTTTTGCTCTATTGGAAGAAAGCATTAACACCGCTGCTGTCATCGTCGAAAATTATTAAAACACCATTAACAATAAAAAAAAGCGAAACTGGTTGCTTCTACTGGGAAAGTCATCTTATTTTTCGATGTTCAAGGTATGGTTTACCAGCATGTAGTACCTGCACGCACAACTGAAACTGGGTAATACTACAGAGATGTCCTGAAAACTCTGCAAAAGGTGCCGGGTGCTACAGCACGATCGCACATTGCAAATGTTGTTGCTAAATGTCTCACAAAAATCAAAGTGTAGTGTGTTCTTCACCCTCCACGGATTTAGCCCTATCCTGTCTTAATTGAAGAAAATCTTCGTGGGAGTATTCTTCATCATAAGCAGCAGCCTTGAAAGCGAATCTGAAGGTCTATAACAATGGTTTTCACCGTCTTTGAAGGCACGTTGCTCCCAATGGGTACTATCAAAATGATAGTCAAAATGATGATTTCACAACATTCTTTACTCATATATATATATATATATATATATATATATATAAGGTAAGTTATGTAAAGTGTTTAATGCCCGTTTTTACTACTGAGGCTTCCAGGAAGTGGACACTTGATGATGTATGAGTTGAAATGATAAATTGGGAAAGATATTTTTAAAGAAAGGAAGCGTTTCAGACTTAAGTTTAGGATACATCCCCGGCATTTGTCTGGGAGGACTGAAGATAACCTCGGTGCTGGCGGGAATCGAACCCCATACCTCTCGCTTATAAGTCCGCGACTTAATTCGTGCCGGTATAACTGCTACTACGAGTTGGAAATCTCGTTGATTATATTGTTTTGCACTTGTACGTGTTATATATATTCATGATAAAATTAAAATTAAGCAAATAAATAATTCATTCCGCAAGACCTACAATAAAATGCTCAAATTATGTTAACGCACTAAAATTGTCACGCTGTAATTCTTTTAACCCACTTGTTATCCTTTAATTTAAAATGACAACATCTATGTACTTCAAATGGCGAGAAACCTAGATAGAGCTTTAGAACTCAAGTGATATAGCAAGTCATGTATATATCATCTTTATCCTGCTGTAATGCACCATACAGGCATAAACCTTAAATCAAACGTATTACCTTTCCATTGTGAGCAGTGCTCGCTAACCCTCTACCACCACGTTACTAATCCATGACAATATCATGTTATCCTTTCAAAACGCACGAAATCCAAATGACAGATCCTATGAGATCCTAAAATCCTATCGGAGGGAGTTATACAATGGAATCTACTTAATCGCATAATTATTTAGATTTACCAAACAAAACAAAACGTGCTTACTCTCACAATAGGTTTCGAAAGTAAACGACCAGTAATCCTTGGAAATGCTTTTAGCTGCAACGTGTGCTTTCGTGCTTAATACGAAGGCTGTGTAATAAAAGTGATTATAATTGTTTTACAGGAATACACGCTAAAATTTAACTTTCCAATATTTAGTGTGAAATGTATACTGTTTTTAGTATCGTTGTTGTCACTTCTGGTTCCTACCTGTGAGATATGCGCAAGTTGAGACATGTTC